>JARYGA010060158.1:0-99758 GCA_030545235.1 Helianthus tuberosus
TCTAGTTCCATTGGTGATTGGGGAATAAGGGTAGAAATTCTGGTTCAGCTACATGGTTTAGATTAGGGTCTGCTGCTGTAGTTGCTAACATGTGGAAATCTGCTTGTTGTCTATCAAGTTCCTCCTCCCATAATGGTCTATTGGTTTCCTGGGTTCGGGCATTCATTTCTCTATTTGCTTTTGCTAAAGCTCTCTGTTGTTGGAGTTTCTTCATCCTTTTCCTCCTCACATGCGCTCCCTTAATAAACCATCCTCTCTTTTTAGGAGGGAATGGTTCCTCAGACTGTGCCTTAAAGACAAAGATTGCTTCCTCAGTATCAGCCGAGTATCCTAAGGGGTTGGCTGGGATGAGGTTCCTTCATTCTTTAGGGAACTAGCTAATTGACGGTAAGTGTCGGATGTACCTTCCTCACTCATACTGTAAACTAACAAATTGCCAAATAACACAAAACAATTATATACATATTTACACAGAATCACATAAGTTATTTCCTAACACAATTAAAAATTTAGGTATTAACAGAACACCTCAATGGCTTAAAGCAGTGGCATTGGCTCTAATACCACCTTCTGTCGCAGCCCCCGACCCCTACCCCGGGAGCGGAAGCCGCGAGACACAGAGTGGGTGGTATCGGTGTTTATTAATTTGGCCGCGGAATTTAAACATCAGGGCCGTAGTTAGGCAATATTTATCAGAGTTTCAAACACCAAACTTTTATAATAAATAATTGGGATAAAACCCAAGTTTCATTGATAGTACAATTATAGGGATAAAACCCTATTTATTGAAAACATAAACTCCTTTTTATTTAGTTAACTTTTATCACCACTTCTATAAGCCTTCAGTGCTCTCCAGCTGGCTTCTATTAGCTTCAAATTAAGTTACCTGAAACGCGTTTTAAAAAGGTTTTATCAGCAAGAAATACTGGCGAGTGCATCCAAATTAAGTTACCTGAAACAGCTTTTATAACTTTACAGTATTGAGAGCGATTACAATGTTTATATCTACCAATATACTCATTCAGTATTTGTCATGTTCACAGTTCCATGACTGCGGTCATGTTACTCATTGGCTAACTCGTCGTCCAATAGTAACAGATTATAAGTAGTGTATACAAAACCCCAGACACCGGCAACAATTGTAGAATACATAGACTCAATCACTGTTAAGTATAATTGAAAACATTTGAAGTTTTGGTAAAACAGTTTGGTAGAAAAAAGAGAATGGACTCACAAACGGTGAGAAAAAGAGAATGTACTCACATTGTAGACTTAGGTAAATATATAGATTCCTGTTGCTTCTTGATTATAATCTATTAAAATTAAACAATGCATACGTGTTAGTAAGATAACCTAAATCACATTATCCTTACAACACGAGACAGAACTACAACGACCTGAGTCAGGCAGAGCCTTGACATGCGTTACGGAGTCCTAGATTAATCGGGTAGGGTAACGAATATGTGATCGGGGGTTATAATACTTACAACGAGGCAGGGCTTCGTGTTTTAGGGGTATTATATCTGATAATATTGCAGTATATATCTGAGAGAGAAAAGAATTTGAGCGACGGACAACTGAGGCCTTCGGCCTCCATTTATAGGCTGGATTCCAGGTCCCTCGCTGCCAGCGAGCCCACAGGCTAAGCCTGTCGCGGCCCGCCAGCCAGCTAGACTAAGGCTTAGGCCCGGTTAGTCATAGGTATAGGTCTGCCGGGTGTTGTGCAACGTGGCACGCTGTGCGTTCGCCAGACATAGCTCGGTCGCGCCCCGTGAAGCCCATGGGTGAACTGGGTCGCGGCCAGAGACACTATATATATTTGTTTTATTTGATTTTTTGTAAATTTAAGGTTATTTAGGACCGTTTACGAGTATTCGGGGTATACTTAGAGTGTTTAGGGTGTTTTTTTGAGGGTTGTTATAGTACTGGTTCATCGGAGCAGCGGCGTGGTATCATTACGACTCGGGCAACGAGTAGGTTGTTCGTATAACAACAATCGGAAAGCGGAACCAGGTGGGTTCGGCAAGGATCCATTTTGGCGCAACCGGTCTCGGAGTAATCGATTTTGCAAAAATAATATCAGGTTTTTTCCGATCATATTTTTGCGAGTGGATTCAGGTTTTTATGAGAGGTATTCGTGACTTGAAGACCGATCAAAGACATGATCAGATATACAAGCCGATCAAAGTTGTGATCGGAAATTCCAGTTGAAGCTGCGATTTATTTTATTGTTCTCCATTTTGCGACAAAAAAGGAGAAAAGAAGGTTTCACGGTTTATCAAGATTGGTTGTATTTGATTGGTTTTTTTGTTAAAAAGTCAAACAAGTTGGTTTGATTTCTTTTGGTGTTGGCGCGTAAATTAAAGAAGCCTAAAATAGCTTGGTTGATTCTTGTGGCTGTTTAAGATTAAGCAGAAAAAGAATTAGTGTCACATAAGTTAAAAGCCCAAAGCATTAAAAGGAATTGGTTTTGCATAGGTGCATACGAGATAACGAAACTTCAAACAATTATTATTATTATTATTATTATTATTAAATAATAACTTCCGTTTTCTCTAAACCCTTCCGTTTTCTCTTCTCTGGCCGTCGGGGGCTCGACGAAGCTGGAAAGCTTGGGTTAGCATGCGAGGTCGCCGTGCATCCGGCTTGACCTTCCTCCCTAACTTGACTCTTCTTGGTATTTCCATTCGCTTCCGGGGTTCCGGTTTTCTTTTTCTTTTCTCGGTTCATCCTCCTAATCGGTCCTAATCTCGATTGCTTAGTAGGTTTGTTATTGGTCGCGGCTATCTTGATAGTTCAGCTAGACCGATACGAATCCTATTAACCATTTAAAGATTGGTGACCTTGGGTGGTTGACTTTTTTTCTGCAGTCATAGTGTACGGCAATACATGGGAAAGTGATGGCCCTTGGACGGAAGTCCAGTACCAAAAAAAACAGGAAAAGTAGAGGTAATGGTGTGGAGATTACCTTCCTGGTGCAGAATCTATCTGACCGAACGACAAAAATGCAATTATGGAGTGCGTTTCAACCATATGATTTTGTATCAGATGCGTATGTTGCTCGTAAGAAAGATAAGAACATTGATCAAACTTTGGCGGCTATGAATACTGTAAAAATACTTGAAGCAAAGGTATCGGTTTCTTTGGCTAAGTATGACAAAAACCACAAAAAAATCATCTATGCTTCAAAGATAGTCGGCGAAAAAAGCATGGAAGCCAAAGGAACAGATGCCTATGAACCACCAAAATCATAAGGGTGCCTCTTCGGGGGGGGGGGGGGGGCTACGGTCAGGGAAGGACTCTCATACGCAGACTTATTTCAAAAAGACAGACAGGCTACAAATCTGGGTACAAAGACGATTACTATAAACAACAAAGGTTCAAAATACCCGTTACACTGCATGGGGCGCTCAATACATGGCGTAGCAAAAAACCTTAGTACCCTCAATAGTCTGAATCATTTTTTGGATACTGGGGGTTTGGAAAATTATGGACTATCGTATATCGGTGGGTTAAGTGTACTACTCACACTTGGAGACCCCGGAATAGTCAAGGATATCATAAGTAACCACTCAGATTGTTTGTCGAACCTCTTCAGTCATTTCCATGTGTGAAATGGCGAGGATCTTCCCATGGACTGGGTTGTATCCCTCCGGATTACTGGGTTTTTCAAAATTTATGCTAAAACACACTAAAATCTTTTTGGATTTTTGAATGTAATGAAATGCAATAAAGAAATATTTACAAACAATATTTTTGTGAGTTCGTGCAAGAGGATCATATCAGTTTTTGAGACCAATCACCAACACCGTTAAGCCTGATTTCATTTTAAGCTCTAAACAATTCACATAGATTGACGATATTGTTATCCACTTAAACTCAATCTAAAAACTTTCGAAATGCTTACCAATACGTTAAGGTATATTAATTTTGCACTAAGTTCTTATGGACCCCACGATCTCAGCATATCCCCTCATCATGTAATACACTATCTCAAGCAATGCCTTTAAACTTTTATCAACTGTGATTTGTGCGAAAACAAAGCAGAATGTTTAAACATTAACAATCAGGTCGATACTTCCGTATACGCAGAGAAAGTCCAATGTTTAAACAAAATAAGAAAAATAAAACAAGTTGAAGTTGTTTAGGCTTTAACCACCAGGTCGATACTTCCGTATACGCAGAGGAGGTCCAAAGCTTAAACGAAACACCAAAGAAAATAAAACAGAACATTTAGGCAACAACATCCAGGTCGATACTCACGTATACGCAGAGGATGTCCGATGCTTAAACAAAATAAAGAAATAAAACAAGTTTAAATCTTTGCAAAATGAAATGCACAATCACAGTGACTTTTCAGCAAAGTTGTGAAAGTTCACAAACTTAACCAGTTTTATGTCTTTCGACAATCAGCGATTACTGAGTAGGCACACAGTCAAGAAGGACAAAACTAAGTACTATGCTTTCGACCATGTTTCCCACTAGAACTAGGCTTTTTCATTTAAGTTTGTATCGTTATCGCAAATCTACTAATCTAGCTGAGCCTATCGTCACATCCTTAGTGAGACCGTTTATCACATTTTAACTTTCCATTTCTTTAGCGTGTTGTGACAATCCACTGATGTACTATCATTTCCTCTTTTATGCAACAAAACTCATTTTTCATTTTATCAAGTTTTTGGCTTTTTTCAAATTTTCTAATGTTTTTGTATTTTCTGAAATTATACTCCCCCTAAAATACAAATACATCTAAAGGAAATTGAAAACAAACTGTACAAGAACATGACAACTGATATCGAATTGCCTCAATTCGCCATCCACTTGGCATAAACAATCAGAACTCCCCCTCACAACAAACTATTTTCCCATTATGATCTCAAAACACTTAAGTTTGTTTTAATCAAAATGGTTTTTCCGGAAAATTAGTTTTGTTGATTTTACCATTTGTAGATTCGGGGAAAACTCATCACATTGTTTTTCAACCACTTGTAGAAAATCAGATACAACTTAATGTCCCTGATTTACCACTTGTAAGATCAAATATCAAACATTTTCAACCAATCATCATCTATTGGTTGAATTCTCAAGGTGCCGATTCCTACTCCACACCAACCTGGGAGTTCCGGCAAATCACACTTATACAAAAACAATTTTCAAACACAATATAAGAATGATGCCGATTCATGCTCCACGATTACCAACTTGGGAGCTCCGGCAAGTCAGGTTTTTACTGTTTGAAAAATATATCCACCCAAGCCTGACCTTCCTTAGGTGTAACAACCTCTTCTTCATCTTTACTTTCGACAGACTTGTGAACATTCATTTTGGAAGCATAAAATTCTTTCACTCCTTTGGCCTTACCATCGACCATTTTTCCAAAAATGTGTTTCACAGTTCCGTTGAAAGCCTTATCAACATCAAATTTCTTCTTGTCAAAATAAAATTGATTTGAAATTTCAACGTTTCCAACTTTCTTCTTAAAATTTTCAGCTCGCAAAGGTGGAAAATTCACATCATCCACTTTTGGAACTGATTTTTCAACCTTTTCTTTAACACGTGGCTCCTCTGATTTTGTGGAATCAGATTCATCACTAGAACTGTTTCCTGAACCTTTAACCACCCATTTTTTGATTTTTCAAAATTTCTTTTCTTTTAACCACATTCTTTGAACATTCACCAATCTCAAAGGTTGAATTTTCAAAGCCTGTAAATTTTCTGGTTGTAAGTTCGGTTTTCTCAACAACTTTTTCTTTCATTTTACCAGAGACTTCCTGTTTTGGTTTGAACGTTTTCGGACAATTTCTAGCAATATGACCAGCAGTTTTGCACTGAAAACAGATTCTTGTCTCAGTCTTCTTCTGAATAACACTTTTCTTCATCTCATCTTGCTTCTTTGCAAGGAATTCTTGGTTTGTCTGCTTTCTGAATGCTTGCTCTTTCTCATCATCTAAAGATTTCCCTGAAATAAACACAGTTTTTGGTTTATAAAATTTTTCATTTTTATAATTTTTCGGTTGATTAAATCCTAATCCTTTCTTTTTGAAATTACAGTTATGGTTTGGTTTTTTATGAATACCAGAACCAGAATTGTAACCTTTTTTCTTGTTTAATCTTTGTTGCACTCTTGAGGTGTAAGGTTTAGGTTTTTCATAAAGATTTGCATCTTTTATTTCAGAAATATTAATTTCTATTAATTTGAAAACCTTTTTAATCATTTCATTTTTAACACCACTTATTGGAAAAATCTCATCAGAATATAATTTGTCAGAATCTTTCAAAGTATATGCTACTTTGATTGGTTCGTCATTCAAATTAGATTTTGATAATAAAAATTTCTTATCATAAACCCGTTTGTCCTTTTTGATTGTTGACTTTGACTCGAATTTGGACTCCGGTTTTGACTCCTCTATGTCATCTTTGTCTAATACCTGATCGACCACGCTTTTTATCAACTCGGACTCATGATCAGTATCAGACGATGTGAACGTAACATCAATATTTTCTGGCAAATTATCCGACGACACAGACTCCCACTGTAAGTTAATTGCCTTTTTGACTCTTTCGGAATTTGGATTTCGAGACAAATATCCATTTTCGACTGGGGGTGGACATTTGTTATAGACAAGACTTGGTTTCTCACCAGAAATTTTTACTTCATCATCTTCTTTTGTCTCAGACTTCTTTTCTTCCGAAATCTTCACTTCTTCAAACGTCTTCATTTGTTCCACAATTGGATAAATCCTGTCAACAACAAAAGTAGAACATGAGTAACTTTCTAATAAATTTTTGACTCTCTCAGTTTCTATTCTTTGTGTTGCCAGCATCAATTCCAGATCAGCACATTTCTTTGTGTAGAAGTTGACATTATCAAGTTGTCTTATGTAAGCTCCTTTGAGTGTATTCATTGCTACAGCTTGTTCACTGTTTGACTCAGTGTACTTGTTGATCTCTCTGTTCATTGTATCATATGATTCTTTTAATCTGTTAATGTTGGGCAACAGTTCATTGTTTTGCTTGATCAACGAATCACAATTCAAACACTTTTCAGAAACTTTGACTGCTTCAGTATCAACTTTGATCTCAAACTCCGGAGCATTTTTGACTGTTCTGTTTGATTGGAAAAATTCATTTTCTTTCTCTCGGCTTCAGCTTCAGCTTTTAACCTTTCTTCTTCCTCTTCTTCATTTTTTCTCCATTTTTCTTCTTCAGCTTCCCTGACCTTTCTGATTTTTTCTGCCCATTTCAGATCGTAAGCATTAGCAATAGTCATCTCTTTCAAGCAAAATCACAAGAATATACTATCAAGCAAGATCTCTGTTTGAAGCGAACTGATTTGATGCGAACTGGTTCTCCTCGTGAAATATCTGTAATCACTTGGAATCAATCTAGGACACGTGTCGATGACTCGTGAACACATTTCAATGTTATTGAAGTGAGATCACCAAATGAATGGGCTTGATTAATAGGATATAGATTCAAATGAGCCGATGAGCTTTGAATGTTGTTCAACACATGTACTGATAGTTTTCAAATGACTTGATACTTTCTAGACAATGGTCAATAATCAATATCACTCTTGGGCCATCTACAAAACAAATGATGGGTCGGCAAATGTCTAACTGTACAACACAACCTGATTGGACCTCTAATGTTAGTGGATCTGATTTTATAGAATATGTTGACACCCCAAACTCACATGCAATGATTTTAATTTGACCTCTTTACTACTCGATGACAATCACATGAACCTGATTAACTCTTGCTGACACAATTCACATGGGCCACTGACTTTAATAGACTGACAACACAATTATCAACTAAAAATGATTGGGCCAAGACTTTGTTCTCAAGATTGATTGGGCCGCTGAATATGTTTCACATGCAACTCTTGGATTATCAATTTCAATGTTTCAAGATTCTTCAAACATGATAATACCGACAAACACTTTAAATCTGATACACATGCACATGCAATCACATTTAATGTCGATTCTATTTTCAATCCACTAATATGAGCCGACAACAACTTGAGGACAATTTACGAGAATCACATGCACCCATAAACCGATATATTCACATGCACACATAAACCGATATATTCACATGCACACATAATTCTTTCATGAACCGATAGTCTCTTTCATATGCAAAGACTGACAACCTCGTTTTTTTTCACACAACTCGATGTACACACTTATGCGAAACACGTGATTCAAGCGGTCGTTTCAAGCGAGAAGCCAGATTCAAGCGGAAGCCGACACGTAAATTCAAGCGAAAGCCAGATGACATCAGCAAATACGAACAACTTTTCAAGCGAAAGTTCAATTTTAATCAGATTTAAACCGATTTTAGCTCTAAAACTTTCCAGGATTTGTTAATTCATAATTGCGCATAATATGTGTGAATTTGAGCCAATTTTAACCGTGAAAAATTTTTAATTTTGTGAAAGAAGGTGTAGAAAACAGATTTTCAAGCTGAATATGGCAAGAACTCCTCGTCCTGAGCTCTGATACCACTTGTAGGATCGAATTACGACCTGAATGAGTCGTTCGGAAGAGCTCTAGTCCGTTTCAGAGGCGGAAACTAAGAAACGAATGTAAAAACAGCTTGAATATCACTTTAAACGTCTTATGTATTGATTTAATAGCAAATACAATCACAAGGAATACCGGCAGCACCTCGGTATCAATTCTGAAAATCATTGGAACCCCTTACAAATGAATAGACCACTACCCTATTTATAGTGTTCCTAGGTTTCGCTTGAAGCATACATGTCGGCTTCAAGCGAGACTCTCAAGCGAAACCCATATGTTCAAGCGAAACATACAAGAACTATTATAATCTGTTTCAAGTGAAACATTCCAACTGATTTGTCTTCTTGTGTAGTCATGATGCAGTTGATGATGTCATAATATGATGTCATCATTCAATATGATGACATCATGCTTGAACTGATCCGTAAAGAACCCGAGACTCGATGTAGGACGAAGTCGACAAATGAATGCACTAACAGGTTCTAGTCCACCTAAGAGATAACACGTTATTCGATCAGATTGGGAGACTCTATGGAAAGGTTGTTCAGGATTCGTCTTTCTCCAGGCTAGATTCCGATAATTCGGACAGTTATGTTATGGTTCTAGTTCCTCTTGGCAAAAGAATCGATGAGTCAGTGGTCATTAACTGGAAAGAAAGGAGGATTGTTATTTGGGTTGCTGAAGTTGTGGGAGCCTGGAAACCAGAACTGGATGACGGAAAATCGAAGAATGAATATGAGTGGAAGTCTGACAACGGTATTGAGGTGAACATGGCAGATGATTTTGAAGAAGGGGAAATTAGGGTTGTTTCGTCACCGGACGATGGCCGGAAAGAACAGGAGGCCGGTGAGTCACCGACAGGCCAACAGTCACCCGAACTTGATCAGTCGGACGACAATGATTCCCTGCATAGGGACGAGGAGAAGTCGACTCACATTCCTAGGAATGATTTCCAAGAGGAGAGTGTGCATGGGGAAGATATGGAGACTATTGGAATTCCTAGAAATAATGATGAACTGGGAAACGATGTGGCGGCTGGTACTGGGGCCCAGCAGTATAATACATTGAATAGGATTAATGAGCAAGTTGGTCCAAATAACACTCCTGGGCTCATAAAGAAATCACAACTTAGGAAAAGGGATAGAAACGTGAGGAGCCCACCCTCTGTGGGCTCAGTTCAAGGTAATATTACTAGGCCCAGACAAAGAAATGAAGACCTCACTGAAGAATCCATTGACCTCAATCGGCCTAGAGGAAACCGGGATATACCTACCCCGGTGTTTCGTAGTGCGAATCATCCCCATTTAGGATTGTCGTCCAGCAGGAATTTCTTTCAACATCAAACCCACTCAGCCACCTCGCCAACGAAAATTAATCGGAATTATGAAGAAATCGAGGCTACAATCAACATTGGTCAGCGTGTTGGCATCTGTATGGATGGTTTCGAGTAAGATTTGAGAGAAATCATCAATGGTGAAGGTGTACAAAATGGTTTACCATGAATCTTATGTCCATCAACCTCAGGGGTGTCCGGGATCCCCGGAAATTAGATTGGATTAAAGGTATAAAAACTAGCCAGGGAGTGCATTTTCTTTGCGTACAGGAAACGAAAATTAGCAACTCGAATGGGTTCGGGTTCAATCAAATGTGGGGTAGGTCAGCTTTTCAGTTGGAGTCGGTAGATTCGCAAGGAAGGTCCCGGGGTCCGGTGTCGCTGTGGGACCCTACCGTTTTCTCAGAATCTGAATCCATAAAACACAGGTATTTTCTTTGTGTTTATGGGTTTATTATTCCCTCAGGTATTAGGATAAATTTGGTCAATGTTTACGCTCCGAATGACGCAGTGTTGAGGAAAGTATTATGGTCGGAATTGTTACTTCTTAGGAACTCACGACAGGGGTTGTTGGTTTTTATGGGGGATTTTAACGATGTAAGGAAACCAGAGGAATGGTTAAACTCGGAGTTTGTGGCATCAAACGCGGAGGCATTTAATAACTTTATTCTATCGGTTGCACTACATGAATATGATATGGGAGGAGCAAAATTCACATACGTTTCGGATAATGGCGAAAAATTGAGTAAACTAGATCGGTTCCTTGTATGCATTGGGTTTCTCGAAAACTGGCCTGGAGCAGCCATTACAGCTATGGAAAGATGTTATTCAGACCATAGACCACTACTATTAGCTACTACCCCATCGGACTTTGGCCCTGTTCCATTTAGATTTTATAATCCGTGGCTGGACATGAATGGATTTGTGTCGTTGTGTTGGGCAGATGTGATCAGTTTGCATTCTATGGGCCTGCAGATCTTGGGCTTGCTACTAAGCTTCGGTGGTTAAAAAACAGGACAAAAGGGTGGGTAGCAGCAGAGAAAAGGAAAACTGAAGGGTTATATGGTAACTGGAAAGCAAAGGTGGCTGAATTAGAACTTTTGGCAAAAGAAAGAACACTTCAGCAAACGGAATTAGACCAGAGATTAGAATACAAGAAATTAATGTCAGAGGTGGAGAAACAAAAGAAAGAGTATTCGAGACAAAAGTCTCAGGCCAGGTGGGCAATAGAAGGTGATGAAAATACAAGCTTCTTCCACTGTATAGTGAATTCTAATTTAAGCTCTAATCGAATAAACGGGATATTGGATGGAGACGTTTGGATTACGAACCCGGTGGTCATAAAACAAAAATTTCAGGATTATTTTGCTCATCTCTTAACTGAACCGAAGGATGCTCGGCCATCTATTATCTGCCCGAATTTGACAGTTCTCTCCCCGGAAGACGGGGAATCTCTTATTAGTCCTTTCACTCTTATGGAGATTAAGGATGCAGTGTGGGAGTGTGATGGAGACAGGGCACCGGGACCTGACAGATTTAATTTCAAATTCTTGAAGAGATGTTGGAATGGACTACAAGGTAATTTTGTAAAACTTTTCGAGGAATTCTACGTTAACCCGCAAATCAATAGAAGTTGCTCATCCTCTTTTATTGCGCTTATTCCCAAAGTCAAAGACCCACTGAAACCATCGGATTATCGTCCTATTAGCCTCATCGGATGTATCAATAAGGTGATTTCAAAAGTACTAGTTAACAGGCTGAAACGAGTCATTGGGCGGCTGATTTATGAGGAGCAAACAGCATTCTTGAGTGGCAGGAATATTACCGACAGTCCGTTAATCTTGAACGAAATCTGTGCTTGGTTGAAACACTCGAGAAAAACCGCTATGATCTTTAAGGTAGACATTCATAAAGCTTACGACTCTCTCTGTTGGAAGTTTTTTAACACGATTACGGAACAAATGGGAGTTCCTACAAGATGGAGGGATTGGATAATGGCAACACTTAAGTCAGCCCGAGCTTCCGTCCTCGTAAACGGATCACCTACAATGGAGTTTGAGTGCTCAAGGGGGCTTAGGCAACGAGACCCGCTATCCCCGTTCCTCTTCATAATCGCCATGGAAGCACTCTTCGGGATCATGAAGAGGGCTTCGGAGGCTGGACTTTTTCATGGAGTTAGATGTAACAATTCGGGTATGGTACTTTCACACTTCCTATATGCGGATGACGTGGTATTTCTTGGAGAACGGCCAGCGATCAATGCAGCAAATCTTCGCCATATTTTAAGATGCTTCTATCTATCGTCCGACCTTCAAGTTAATTTTTCCAAGAGCCGGTTATATGGGGTCGGTGTGTCGGAAGCGGAGTTGACAGGTTTGGAAAATATTCTTGGATGTAGAGAAGGATCCTTCCCCTTCAAATACCTCAGGTTATACGTCAGAGCCAATATGAATTTAGTAAGAAATTGGAGGCCAGTCATCGATCTATTCAAGAATAGGTTGTCAATCTGGAAAGCAAAGAAGTTGTCGTATGGAGGGAGGATCACGTTGCTGAAATCGGTATTGAGCTCGCTGCCTACCTACTATTTCTCTATTTATAAAGCGCCGATCCAAGTATTGAAACAGTTAGAAAGGTTGCGGCGTATTTTTTTCTGGGGAGGGACAAAAGAATGTAACACCCATAGTAGTTTTTAACATTTCTATAACATTAAAGTAAGCATTTTATATGAAAAATGCCACTAAACAAAAACTTTTATGTTATAAGTATTTAAACCTGTTTTACAACATCCAAAAACATAGTCAAAAGTGTTTACATAATCCACTTTTATTAAACGAAACAAAATCAAATGCGGAAGCTTCATGGAGAGGGGTATTCGGTTCTTATTCGTCGCTTGATCTTCGTCCGGAAAGCCAACATCATCCAGCTGTAATCAAAACCAACTCAAACGTTAGTTTTGATCATTATATAACAAGTTCCATCAGTTTCCTTGAGCCGAATAAACAAAACAAACAAAAATTTCAGGTTTTACCCTGTCGCGTGCCGCGACCGTGTTTCACTTAGACTGTCGCGCGGCGTGACTCCACCTTTTCGACAGAAAGTTATTTATTTTGGAGCTGCAGATTCCCTGCTCTATAACTCAATCCTACTAGACACAAAAACGTGCATATCTTTCAAACTACATATCCGTTTCGCGTGATTCTTTTTCCTACACGATCGTAATTTAATTCTCCATCTTATGAGTTAAAACCTGATATCTAACTTCTCAAAATATAGGATTTGAAGCCCTCAACTTGAAATTGATTTACTAAGACTTTTGACCCGTTTAAGGGATTTAAGCAATTTAGTCTAAATACTAGCTCTTTTCCTTTCACACTTCATAATTCCACATTAAAAATATTTACTTATATTCCACCACAACTATTTTTGCGGTGGATTTGGCATAACTAATTTATTATCCCAAAGTTACCCTTCGGTTGGTCATTTTACACAAATGACCCATTTTAGACATTTGACCCACATATGTGCATGCCTATAACTTTTTATTCAATCTACGGATTACATAATCATAATTCAGATTCCTAAACTACCTCTAAGGGTCGTTTGTCCGGTTTTCCCATCAAGGGCCTTTTGGTAAAATTTAGTCCCCCATTTTACGACGAAGGAAGTTCACTACTTATTTGACCAAAAATGTACGTTTAACCACAATCATATTTATACGTACCTAGCTCAGGTTAACCTATTGACCCATTTCAATACCTTGCCTCCATAATATGCTAATCCATAATATCGCTAATTCATAAACCATTTTATCCTGTAAGCGTAAGACTTGACAAGTACTTATTAGTCATCGTTTGTCAAATGACATCAATATTACCAATTGACCCGTTTGGTCTAAATGACCAACATTTTGTGCTTAAATTGAATGGTATTTATTTACCATTTCATTTAGTAACTCTCTTCGATTTTTTTACCATTTAGTTATGTCCTTAACCCGTTTCTTACGCGATTAACCCAGCATAGTTTATGTCACTTGGTGCATTTTAAAATCTCAACTTTTATCCATTTATATTTGGCTCAAATCATCGTTTACCCTTTTTATCCGTTTAGGCCTACTCATAAGGTAGCCATTCGAAAACTCATTTTTACATATGTCATTTCACGATTAAATTGCCATTTCGTCCTTTTTACCAGTATACATGGTTTTCCAACTTTTGATATGTTCCGACCCGTACCATTTCGCGTCGAAAACCATGTCTTAAATATTATCTTTATCATATATGTGATTTTTAGAATAAGCTCATATTCTACAAAAGGGCGTAAGTTTCACTTACCTTGCATCCGGTTTTGTAACAACCATAAATTTGTATTGCGATTTTCATTAAATAAATCACAATTACTGAGTATTTATATTTAAATGTTCATGCTAAATACTGGTTTATTAAAAAACTTTTACAATTTAAAGTGATACAACGTAATGTGGTTTAATTCATCGTTTTAGAATAACGGCGAAACAACATTGCGGAAGCTTTATTTAACGTGTGTTCGGTTCTTGCTCGATGCTTGATCTTCATCCGGGACCCTCGACATTCACCTGTGATCAAAACCAACTTAAAAGTCAGTTTTGATAATTAAATAACTAATACAACAAGGAAATTAGGAAAATCCAACATTGATATCTTGATCCAAAAACAATATACTTGAATCTGGCCTCCACTGTAACTTACGGTGGACACCGTAAGTTACGGTGGACACCGTAAGTTACGGTGGCCCCTGAATTAAAAATCTTCCCACCGTAACACAGGAGGCAATCACCGTAACGATTTCAGCCCCACCGTAACTTACGGTGGGCACCGTAAGTTACGGTGGCCCCTATATCATACCTTTCCATTTTGCCATTTTTGACACGAAAACTTCCGTATCTTTCAATCCGCTTGTCCGTTTGACCTACCGTTTCTTCCTACATGATTGTAATTTGATTTTCCACATTATGGAGTCAAAATCCAACATTTAATTTAACAAAATTTCAGACTTTTAAGTCTTCGGCTTATTACCCTTTTTACCAAATTTTGACCCGTTCGATTTTTATCAAAAAAACATGTTTATTTGATCCTTAAACTCATGAAATTCATAATTTACGTATCTCCTATCATATAAATTTCAAATCATGGGATTCTTACATAATAAAAACCCGTTCACGCTCAAGTTCTTATTTTGACCCGTTTAGAGCGAATTATGTTCATTTAAGAATCAAACTCTCTCTTCTCTTTCTACACTTCGTATTCTCACTTTTAAATAGCCTCTTATATTCCACCACAACTATTTTTGTGGTGGATTTAACATAATGAACCACATTCCTAATTTTTTTACCTTTAAGATAGTCATTTTACGTGATTAACACGTTCATAAGCAATTGACCCCCAAAGTTGATGTCTGCAACTCTTACATGTGTCTAAG
The DNA here is from genome assembly GCA_030545235.1 of Helianthus tuberosus. Lineage (NCBI taxonomy): Eukaryota > Viridiplantae > Streptophyta > Magnoliopsida > Asterales > Asteraceae > Helianthus > Helianthus tuberosus. The sequence goes on from JARYGA010060158.1 coordinate 15,322, forward strand.
AGTTACATGATGATAATACTAGTATCTAAACGACCTCTAAGGGTCGTTTGCCCGATTTACCTATCAAGGGCATTTTCGTCAACTTATTTCTTCCTTTTTGCGACATTGGTCCCTTTGCTAAGGTATTTGACCAACATTTCATTTTAAACCATAAATCTATATGAGTGCGTACCTGGCTCGAATCAACATATAGACCCGTTTTATATCTCGCCTTAATTAACCAACATTCTATGGCGTCGCAATTATCCAAATTGCTAATCACTCCTGATAACATACGACTTGACAATCACATTAGTCGATATTGTCAAATGGTGTTTCATCACCATTTGACCCGTTTGGACTATAAGACCAAAGATTTACATAAATTAGAATAAAAGCATGGTTTTAGATTTCCAATTTCACCCGTTTGCCCCGTTTACCATAAACCATGGTTTTTATCATTTATACTTGTTCCGGCTTGTATCGGTCGTGTCGAAACCCTTATTTTGGGTATTACATCTTTCGCATTTATAGTTTATAAAATAAACACGTGTCCTATATAAAGGTGTAAGTTTTACTTACCTTGCATTCCGAATACGCTTTTCTTCTTCATACTTGCTTCGTTTGACCCGCTTCCTTTCCAAGCCTCCACCTAGCTTGTCAAGCGTCAAACTATCATCATAATTCGTAAGACGGTTAGATTAGTCATCATTAATTATGACTATTCCATCTTACAGGTTTTACATCAAAATTCACCATTTGATTTCATTTTGGTCAGTTTGACTTTTAAAGGTCAAACTGCCTATTAACATAAGTAATTGTATCATAAACCCCGACAATTCATTTAAGCACTTTGTCAAGTATCCGATAGGCATTATTCTTATGCCACCGTTTTAACTACTTTTCTAATCTAAATTCATGCTATTATTAACACCAATTTAACTTAGCTCTTGATTATCAAAGTTAATTATTCATTTGTTAAGCAAGAACTAAAGGTTTCCATCTACATGTGAAACCCATTTCATCATAGCATTAGACATTCATCCGAACATCAATATAATCAAGTTCTACATATTAATTAGTAGACATCATGATTCCAAACACCCATTTATATGAACCCAAATCACTAATTTCATCATAATATACTAAACCCCTTTCATGAAAGTATGATCATGTACCTAATTTCATGGTTTAATCAAATACCTTCCATTCATTATCATGCATGATGATTCTAAACATATCTATATCATTTATTTCATCATAACATCAAAACCCACTTATATAAGTGTGTTAATTCACCAAATTCATCAATCCATAGCATGTTATGTATGATTTTCACTTAGGGTTTCGTTCCTAAGCAAGTATACATCACTAATCTAGCCATAGCTTCTCTAATCCATGCCTAATTCGCGATTAGGATGATTATCAAATTCTTACAACTTCACCAATCATCAAGATTTTACATACCTTATGATCCCCACGACTTGGTGATCGTTTATACGTGTTCATGCATTTGATTTGAGCTGCATTTGACCTTCAATTTGTTGATTCTTGTTGAAGTTAGGGTTTGGGCTCCAATGAGCTCTTCCTGGTCGATCTCCACCCACGCCCCTAAGTGGGTTTTGAGTTTTAATTTTGTTTTAATAATATTAGTTTCAATTTACACCCTTTAGGCCCCTCAACTTTAGTTTGGTTTATAACTTGATATTTTGTTCTTTCATTTAGTTACAAGACTTGTACTAGGTTATTTATTTCCTAGTTACTTTAACTTGTTCACAATTCGTTTTATCTTAAGTCCCGTTAAATCTCGGGCCTTTTATATATATACTTTGCTTTCTCAAAGTATTTCTCATCCTTTTAATAAATATTAGATTTATTTATTTAAATCATAAAATTTATCGGGTAAGTTTTGCCACTAACTGTGTTTTACCCGTCCTGTAGTATTAACGTGGTTTGATTACCAAACCCGTTTTCGGGGTGTTACAAGTCTACCCCCTTAAAGAGGTTTCGTCCTCGAAACCTTGTTTACATAGTTCCTTTAATTTGGATTAAACGTACTTAGTTTCGTTTTTCAAGGCATTCATTCATTCCTTTCGAAAGTCTTTCGTGTGTAAGGCCTCGTAGGCCGTTACTTTTCTGCTTGTATCCATTATCTTTATTGTTTATTCATGTTAGCGGTTAGACTTGTTAGTCACTGGTTACTTCATACCCCGTTACCCGTGTATGTTATTTGCCATCACCGGCCTTATGTGTGTTTAAAATTCTCTAAGTCACCCCGTATCACTTATGATTTGTTAAAAGTTACCTTTGACTAAAAACTAAATTCTTAGTTTACGTTTCCTCCTTGTCGTACATCTTTTTCCCGCTTCTAGGAATGTTACTTCCGAGAATCTAGTCATTTCCGTTATTATTTAATGCGGGGAGTTATAACAATTTCCCAAGCTTAACCCCTATGACCCGTAGGTTCTTTCCCTTAGCCTCGTAGGCTATTTATTCAGATTTTCACCCTTTTTATCCTTTCTAAGGTGAGACCTTCACAATTCGTTTCTTTCTATTTGTGACCCGAAAGTCTTTTTGGTCCCTTAGACTTTAACACTATTTATGATCCCGTAGGTTAGGATGATCCCGTAGATCGTCTTTTATCCATGTCTATATTCAAATGTATATATATACTTATATAGCTCCAAGGTACCCCTTGTTATATTTGGAATCATTTATTTTCGCTTTTAAACTTTAGTTGACCTTGACCGTGTTCTAATGCTTCATTCGTTTACTTTCGGACTAATATTCCGACTTTATGATTCCTTACATTATTTACACATTGGTTTGTTTTACGCTCACCGTTTTTCCCGGTTCATAATTATACTTCTTTACAACCCATTAATCGGGTTCTTTTATCTTAATGTTTTCTTTTTTTAACACCTATAATCCTTTGCATAGGTTTATTAATATTTCTCACTTTCATTTACTCGGTTCATGCTTACTTATTTTAGCAAGCGTTGTCCTTTATTAAACTCGTTTGACTTGTCGTGTGAAAATTTATCACTTATGAATGTCAAACTTCATTCTTTGTTCGACCCGTTCAACTTTAAAATAGTTGAACGTAAATTTATCAAAATTTCTATTTGCAGTGTCTTATCGACTTTTAGTCATAACTCGAAACCCGAGTCTTTTGACTTTCCATTCGAATTCATGTTTCTCGGTCTACTCATGTGTTTAACTCCTTACCCATCAACCGGGTATTTTACCGAAGTCGTTATTATTGCACCCTTCCGGTATGCATTAAGACTCCGTTTCACTTTTATATTCCGACTTTATCTTTAGGTTTGGCGTTTTACAAAAATGGCCCGTTAAGAGTCATATTTGCATTCTTCCGGGTTCGAGTGTAAGTACACTCCCTCGCAATGCATATCTTAGTTATTTTACATGTTTAGATTTTCCGGGTTCGAGTGTAAGTACACTCCCTCCCGTTGCCTAACTCAATCATTTTACATTAATCTTTGTCCCTTCACTCGGGTTCATTATCATAATGTAATATGCTTCCGTCACTCGGCTATGCGTTTACATTATTATCAAGTATTTTGCTCATTTGATTCATTTGGGTACATTTAATTTGTCCCATTCACCCCGTCCTTACCACATCAGATGTAAATGTGTCCGCTATAAGAAGCTCGTGGTATCATATGCCACTACTTACTTGGCCAGAGTAAGCGATTAACACATGATACACACGACCTTTTTATAGTTTTCACATCACACCCTATGTAAGTAACACCTCTCTTTAGTTTTTCTTGGAAATAATATCCTGGATAGGTATTCTATTCAGGTTTTCTGAGTTTCTAATTTACATATGCAACAATCGTTCTCTACATGTTTGTTGCATATTGTCATTTGTGCGATTATATTTAAAAGCGCGCACCTGGTAATGCTTGCCCCGTCGGGCGTTCCCTGACATTAACCTTGTTCGCGGTCGTTACGCGATTTAGCCCTTGGTGAGCATGCTCATCTTGTCATACTTCGGACCGTTCTTCTATCATATCCTTAATTTGTTCAACTCTTGTCATCTTTAAATGCAAGTGTCCTTCAATCAAGACATTCACAAAAGTTAGTAATGTCAACTTTACTAAATGCCTGTATCATAATACAAGGCTTTTCTACCATACGCGTCAACGCGCGTATTTTCATCAACCATATCCATCCTTTTAATTAGGGTAACGTGCATCACACGATAGCCCTATGTGCTGTTTACAACACTTTAGCATGCTAAACTATTAACATACATGTACTTACCGGATTTGTGATCAAGCCTCGAACCGAACACCAATCTTTATTAAGAGCCTAAGGTTTAAGTCCAAGCATGGTTCTTCCCCACCATACTTGAATCTCTTAAAACAAGGCTCTGATACCAACTTGTAACAACCACAAATTTGTATTGCGATTTTCATTAAATAAATCACAATTACTGAGTATTTATATTTAAATGTTCATGCTAAATACTGGTTTATTAAAAACTTTTACAATTTAAAGTGATACAACGTAATGTGGTTTAATTCATCGTTTTAGAATAACGGCGAAACAACATTGCGGAAGCTTTATTTAACGTGTGTTCGGTTCTTGCTCGATGCTTGATCTTCATCCAGGACCCTCGACATTCACCTGTGATCAAAACCAACTTAAAAGTCAGTTTTGATAATTAAATAACTAATACAACAAGGAAATTAGGAAAATCCAACATTGATATCTTGATCCAAAAACAATATACTTGAATCTGGCCTCCACCGTAACTTACGGTGGACACGGTAAGTTACGGTGGCCCCTGAATTAAAAATCTTCCCACCGTAACACGGGAGGCAATCACCGTAACGATTTCAGCCCCACCGTAACTTACGGTGGGCACCGTAAGTTGCGGTGGCCCCTGTATCATACCTTTCCATTTTGCCGTTTTTGACACGAAAACTTCCGTATCTTTCAATCCGCTTGTCCGTTTGCCCTACCGTTTCTTCCTACATGATTGTAATTTGATTTTCCACATTATGGAGTCAAAATCCAACATTTAATTTAACAAAATTTCAGACTTTTAAGTCTTCGGCTTATTACCCTTTTTACCAAATTTTGACCCGTTCGATTTTTATCAAACAAACATGTTTATTTAATCCTTAAACTCATGAAATTCATAATTTCCGTATCTCCTATCATATAAATTTCAAATCATGGGATTCTTACATAATAAAAACCCGTTCACGCTCAAGTTCTTATTTTGACCCGTTTAGAGCGAATTATGTTCATTTAAGCATCAAACTCTCTCTTGTCTTTCTACACTTCGTATTCTCACTTTTAAATAGCCTCTTATATTCCACCACAACTATTTTTGTGGTGGATTTAACATAATGAACCACATTCCTAATTTTTTTACCTTTAAGATAGTCATTTTACGTGATTAACCCGTTCATAAGCAATTGACCCCCAAAGTTGATGTCTGCAACTCTTACATGTGTCTAAGAGTTACATGATGATAATACTAGTATCTAAACGACCTCTAAGGGTCGTTTGCCCGATTTACCTATCAAGGGCATTTTCGTCAACTTATTTCTTCCTTTTTGCGACATTGGTCCCTTTGCTAAGGTATTTGACCAACATTTCATTTTAAACCATAAATCTATATAAGTGCGTACCTGGCTCGAATCAACATATAGACCCGTTTTATATCTCGCGTTAATTAACCAACATTCTATGGCGTCGCAATTATCCAAATTGCTAATCACTCCTGATAACATACGACTTGACAATCACATTAGTCGATATTGTCAAATCGTGTTTCATCACCATTTGACCTGTTTGGACTATAAGACCAAACATTACATAAATTAGAATAAAATCATGGTTTTAGATTTCCAATTTCACCCGTTTGCCCCGTTTACCATAAACCATGGTTTTTATCATTTATACTTGTTCCGGCTTGTATCGGTCGTGTCGGAACCCTTATTTTGGGTATTACATCTTTCGCATTTATAGTTTATAAAATAAACACGTGTCCTACATAAGGGTGTAAGTTTTACTTACCTTGCATTCCGAATACGCTTTTCTTCTTCATACTTGCTTCGTTTGACCCGCTTCCTTTCCAAGCCTCCACCTAGCTTGTCAAGCGTCAAACTATCATCATAATTCGTAAGACGGTTAGATTAGTCATCATTAATTATGACTATTCCATCTTACGGGTTTTACATCAAAATTCACCATTTGATTTCATTTTGGTCAGTTTGACTTTTAAAGGTCAAACTGCCTATTAACATAAGTAATTGTATCATAAACCCCGACAATTCATTTAAGCACTTTGTCAAGTATCCGATAGGCATTATTCTTATGCCACCGTTTTAACTACTTTTCTAATCTAAATTCATGCTATTATTAACACCAATTTAACTTAGCTCTTGATTATCAAAGTTAATTATTCATTTGTTAAGCAAGAACTAAAGGTTTCCATCTACATGTAAAACCCGTTTCATCATAGCATTAGACATTCATCCGAACATCAATATAATCAAGTTCTACATATTAATTAGTAGACATCATGATTCCAAACACCCATTTATATGAACCCAAATCACTAATTTCATCATAATATACTAAACCCCTTTCATGAAAGTATGATCATGTACCTAATTTCATGGTTTAATCAAATACCTTCCATTCATTATCATGCATGATGATTCTAAACATATCTATATCATTTATTTCATCATAACATCAAAACCCACTTATATAAGTGTGTTAATTCACCAAATTCATCAATCCATAGCATGTTATGTATGATTTTCACTTAGGGTTTCGTTCCTAAGCAAGTATACATCACTAATCTAGCCATAGCTTCTCTAATCCATGCCTAATTCGCGATTAGGATGATTATCAAATTCTTACAACTTCACCAATCATCAAGATTTTACATACCTTATGATCCCCACGACTTGGTGATCGTTTATACGTGTTCGTGCATTTGATTTGAGCTGGATTTTACCTTCAATTTGTTGATTCTTGTTGAAGTTATGGTTTGGGCTCCAATGAGCTCTTCCTGGTCGATCTCCACCCACGCCCCTAAGTGGGTTTTGAGTTTTAGTTTTGTTTTAATAATATTAGTTTCAATTTACACCCTTTAGGCCCCTCAACTTTAGTTTGGTTTATAACTTGATATTTTGTTCTTTCATTTAGTTACAAGACTTGTACTAGGTTATTTATTTCCTAGTTACTTTAACTTGTTCACAATTCGTTTTATCTTAAGTCCCGTTAAATCTCAGGCCTTTTATATATATACTTTGCTTTCTCAAAGTATTTCTCATCCTTTTAATAAATATTAGATTTATTTATTTAAATCATAAAATTTATCGGGTAAGTTTTGCCACTAACTGTGTTTTACCCGTCCTGTAGTATTAACGTGGTTTGATTACCAAACCCGTTTTCGGGGTGTTACAAGTCTACCCCCTTAAAGAGGTTTCGTCCTCGAAACCTTGTTTACATAGTTCCTTTAATTTGGATTAAACGTACTTAGTTTCGTTTTTCAAGGCATTCATTCATTCCTTTCGAAAGTCTTTCGTGTGTAAGGCCTCGTAGGCCGTTACTTTTCTGCTTGTATCCATTATCTTTATTGTTTTTTCATGTTAGCGGTTAGACTTGTTAGTCACTGGTTACTTCATACCCCGTTACCCGTGTATGTTATTTGCCATCACCGGCTTTATGTGTGTTTAAAATTCTCTAAGTCACCCCGTATCACTTATGATTTGTTAAAAGTTACCTTTGACTAAAAACTAAATTCTTAGTTTACGTTTCCTCCTTGTCGTACATCTTTTTCCCGCTTCTAGGAATGTTACTTCCGAGAATCTAGTCATTTTCATTATTATTTAATGCGGGGAATTATAACAATTTCCCAAGCTTAACCCCTATGACCCGTAGGTTCTTTCCCTTAGCCTCGTAGGCTATTTATTCATATTTTCACCCTTTTTATCCTTTCTAAGGTGAGACCTTCACAATTCGTTTCTTTCTATTTGTGACCCGAAAGTCTTTTTGGTCCCTTAGACTTTAACACTATTTATGATCCCGTAGGTTAGGATGATCCTGTAGATCGTCTTTTATCCATGTCTATATTCAAATGTATATATATACTTATATAGCTCCAAGGTACCCCTTGTTATATTTGGAATAATTTATTTTCGCTTTTAAACTTTAGTTGACCTTGACCGTGTTCTAATGCTTCATTCGTTTACTTTCGGACTAATCTTCCGACTTTATGATTCCTTACATTATTTACAAATTGGTTTGTTTTACGCTCACCGTTTTTCCCGGTTCATAATTATACTTCTTTACAACCCATTAATCGGGTTCTTTTATCTTAATGTTTTCTTTTTTTAACACCTATAATCCTTTGCATAGGTTTATTAATATTTCTCACTTTCATTTACTCGGTTCATGCTTACTTATTTTAGCAAGCGTTTTCCTTTATTAAATTCGCTTGACTTGTCGCGTGAAAATTTATCACTTATGAATGTCAAACTTCATTCTTTGTTCGACCCGTTCAACTTTAAAATAGTTGAACGTAAATTTATCAAAATTTCAATTTGCAGTGTCTTATCGTCTTTTAGTCATAACTCGAAACCCGAGTCTTTTGACTTTCCATTCGAATTCCCGTTTCTCGGTCTACTCATGTGTTTACCTCCTTACCCATCAACCGGGTATTTTACCGAAGTCGTTATTATTGCACCCTTCCGGTATGCATTAAGACTCCGTTTCACTTTTATATTCCGACTTTATCTTCAGGTTTGGCGTTTTACAAAAACGGCCCGTTAAGAGTCATATTTGCATTCTTCCGGGTTCGAGTGTAAGTACACTCCCTCCCAATGCATATCTTAGTTATTTTACATGTTTAGATTTTCCGGGTTCGAGTGTAAGTACACTCCCTCCCGTTGCCTAACTCAATCATTTTACATTAATCTTTGTCCCTTCACTCGGGTTCATTATCATAATGTAATATGCTTCCGTCACTCGGCTGTGCGTTTACATTATTATCAAGTATTTTGCTCATTTGATTCATTTGGGTACATTTAATTTGTCCCATTCACCCCGTCCTTACCACATCAGATGTAAATGTGTCCGCTATAAGAAGCTCGTGGTATCATATGCCACTACTTACTTGGCCAGAGTAAGCGATTAACACATGATACACACGACCTTTTTATAGTTTTCACATCATACCCTATGTAAGTAACACCTCTCTTTAGTTTTTCTTGGAAATAATATCCTGGATAGGTATTCTATTCAGGTTTTCTGAGTTTCTAATTTACATATGCAACAATCATTCTCTACATGTTTGTTGCATATTGTCATTTATGCGATTATATTTAAAAGCGCGCACCTGGTAATGTTTGCCCCGTCGGGCGTTCCCTGCCATTAACCTTGTTCGTGGTCGTTACGCGATTTAGCCCTTGGTGAGCATGCTCCTCTTGTCATACTTCGGACCGTTCTTCTATCATATCCTTAATTTGTTCAACTCTTGTCATCTTTAAATGCAAGTGTCCTTCAATCAAGACATTCACAAAAGTTAGTAATGTTAACTTTACTAAATGCCTGTATCATAATACAAGGCTTTTCTACCATACGCGTCAACGCGCGTATTTTCATCAACCATATCCATCCTTTTAATTAGGGTAACGTGCATCACACGATAGCCCTATGTGCTATTTACAACACTTTAGCATGCTAAACTATTAACATACATGTACTTACCGGATTTGTGATCAAGCCTCGAACCGAACACCAATCTTTATTAAGAGCATAAGGTTTAAGTCCAAGCATGGTTCTTCCCCACCATACTTGAATCTCTTAAACCAAGGCTCTGATACCAACTTGTAACAACCATAAATTTGTATTGCGATTTTCATTAAATAAATCACAATTACTGAGTATTTATATTTAAATGTTCATGCTAAATACTGGTTTATTAAAAACTTTTACAATTTAAAGTGATACAACGTAATGTGGTTTAATTCATCGTTTTAGAATAACGGAGAAACAACATTGCAGAAGCTTTATTTAACGTGTGTTCGGTTCTTGCTCGATGCTTGATCTTCATCCGGGACCCTCGACATTCACCTGTGATCAAAACCAACTTAAAAGTCAGTTTTGATAATTAAATAACTAATACAACAAGGAAATTAGGAAAATCCAACATTGATAACTTGATCCAAAAACAATATACTTGAATCTAGCCTCCACCGTAACTTACGGTGGACACCGTAAGTTACGGTGGCCCCTGAATTAAAAATCTTCTCACCGTAACACAGGAGGCAATCACCGTAACGATTTCAGCCCCACCGTAACTTACGGTGGGCACCGTAAGTTACGGTGGCCCTGTATCATACCTTTCCATTTTTCCGTTTTTGACACGAAAACTTCCGTATCTTTCAATCCGCTTGTTCGTTTGACCTACCGTTTCTTCCTACATGATTGTAATTTGATTTTCCACATTATGGAGTCAAAATCCAACATTTAATTTAAGAAAATTTCAGACTTTTAAGTCTTCGGCTTATTACCCTTTTTACCAAATTTTGACCCGTTCGATTTTTATCAAACAAACATGTTTATTTGATCCTTAAACTCATGAAATTCATAATTTACGTATCTCCTATCATATAAATTTCAAATCATGGGATTCTTACATAATAAAAACCCGTTCACGCTCAAGTTCTTATTTTGACCCGTTTAGAGCGAATTATGTTCATTTAAGCATCAAACTCTCTCTTCTCTTTCTACACATCGTATTCTCACTTTTAAATAGCATCTTATATTCCACCACAACTATTTTTGTGGTGGATTTAACATAATGAACCACATTCCTAATTTTTTTACCTTTAAGATAGTCATTTTACGTGATTAACCCGTTCATAAGCAATTGACCCCCAAAGTTGATGTCTGCAACTCTTACATGTGTCTAAGAGTTACATGATGATAATGCTAGTATCTAAACGACCTCTAAGGGTCGTTTGCCCGATTTACCTATCAAGGGCATTTTCGTCAACTTATTTCTTCCTTTTTGCGACATTGGTCCCTTTGCTAAGGTATTTGACCAACATTTCATTTTAAACCATAAATCTATATAAGTGCGTACCTGGCTCGAATCAACATATAGACCCGTTTTATATCTCGCGTTAATTAACCAACATTCTATGGCGTCGTAATTATCCAAATTGCTAATCACTCCTGATAACATACGACTTGACAATCACATTAGTCGATATTGTCAAATGGTGTTTCATCACCATTTGACCCGTTTGGACTATAAGACCAAACATTTACATAAATTAGAATAAAAGCATGGTTTTAGATTTCCAATTTCACCCGTTTGCCCCGTTTACCATAAACCATGGTTTTTATCATTTATACTTGTTCCGGCTTGTATCGGTCGTGTCGGAACCCTTATTTTGGGTATTACATCTTTCGCATTTATAGTTTATAAAATAAACACGTGTCCTACATAAGGGTGTAAGTTTTACTTACCTTGCATTCCGAATACGCTTTTCTTCTTCATACTTGCTTCGTTTGACCCGCTTCCTTTCCAAGCCTCCACCTAGCTTGTCAAGCGTCAAACTATCATCATAATTCGTAAGACGGTTAGATTAGTCATCATTAATTATGACTATTCCATCTTACGGGTTTTACATCAAAATTCACCATTTGATTTCATTTTGGTCAGTTTGACTTTTAAAGGTCAAACTGCCTATTAACATAAGTAATTGTATCATAAACCCCGACAATTCATTTAAGCACTTTGTCAAGTATCCGATAGGCATTATTCTTACGCCACCGTTTTAACTACTTTTCTAATCTAAATTCATGCTATTATTAACACCAATTTAACTTAGCTCTTGATTATCAAAGTTAATTATTCATTTGTTAAGCAAGAACTAAAGGTTTCCATCTACATGTAAAACCCATTTCATCATAGCATTAGACATTCATCCGAACATCAATATAATCAAGCTCTACATATTAATTAGTAGACATCATGATTCCAAACACCCATTTATATGAACCCAAATCACTAATTTCATCATAATATACTAAACCCCTTTCATGAAAGTATGATCATGTACCTAATTTCATGGTTTAATCAAATACCTTCCATTCATTATCATGCATGATGATTCTAAACATATCTATATCATTTATTTCATCATAACATCAAAACCCACTTATATAAGTGTGTTAATTCACCAAATTCATCAATCCATAGCATGTTATGTATGATTTTCACTTAGGGTTTCGTTCCTAAACAAGTATACATCACTAATCTAGCCATAGCTTCTCTAATCCATGCCTAATTCGCGATTAGGATGATTATCAAATTCTTACAACTTCACCAATCATCAAGATTTTACATACCTTATGATCCCCACGACTTGGTGATCCTTTATACGTGTTCATGCATTTGATTTGAGCTGGATTTGACCTTCAATTTGTTGATTCTTGTTGAAGTTAGGGTTTGGGCTCCAATGAGCTCTTCCTGGTCGATCTCCACCCACGCCCCTAAGTGGGTTTTGAGTTTTAATTTTGTTTTAATAATATTAGTTTCAATTTACACCCTTTAGGCCCCTCAACTTTAGTTTGGTTTATAACTTGATATTTTGTTCTTTCATTTAGTTACAAGACTTGTACTAGGTTATTTATTTCCTAGTTACTTTAACTTGTTCACAATTCGTTTTATCTTAAGTCCCGTTAAATCTCGGGCCTTTTATATATATACTTTGCTTTCTCAAAGTATTTCTCATCCTTTTAATAAATATTAGATTTATTTATTTAAATCATAAAATTTACCGGGTAAGTTTTGCCACTAACTGTGTTTTACCCGTCCTGTAGTATTAACGTGGTTTGATTACCAAACCCGTTTTCGGGGTGTTACAGGTTTATGCTCTTTTCCGCGGACTCGGTCCGTTTGACCCGCTTCTTCCCCAAGCCTCCACCTAGCTCGTTTAGCGTCAAACTATCGTCATCATTTACAAGGTGGTTAGATTAGCCTTTAACAATCACGACTATTCCACCTTACGTATTTTCTATGTTAAAACTACTATTCGACTTCATCATTTGTTAGTTTAACTTATCAAAAGTTTACTACTTTTGATCACATGGCTTACACTATTAAGTCTAAATCAACATGATTATTAGAACCCTTATCGCTTCATATTACGCATAAGTTGCCATATCATTCAAATGCAGGTTTCACTCAAAATTTCAACATTTTAGCTTTTATTTAGGCATTTTAACAAACACCTAATGAGCATAATTTTACACATTTACAAACTAGTTCATAACTAGTTATTTTTACCAAGATTAACATCTTTTACCAATTCAATGTCTAATCATGCTTCCATATCAAAATTAACTTCATAAAGCCTTATTAATACCGAATTCAAGATCATAATTCTTGTGTTCCTCATTATTCTTGAAAACCCATTAAACACCTAAGTATGGATTATGAGTTTTATCAACATAAACACAATTTCATTAGTTTATTAACTAGGGTTTGTTTCTAATCATGCATTCATCCTATTTTCACCCAAATAACCATCATTCAAGCTCAAATTCGGGATTTCAAGTGTTTATCAAGAATTTGAGATGGAACAAAATAGTGAAATTTGACATACCTTATGATCACTTCACTGAGGTGATCACTAATCCGTGCTTGAATTTCAATTTGGGTGTGATTTTCCCTTCCAGTTGCTTGAATTTAGGCTAGTTAGGGTTTGAACATGAGAGCTCCCTGGCTCCTCTAGAAGTCTCGACCAGAACACACACTTAGGGTGTGTGTTTTGGTGTTAGTGTTTTATTTAATTAAAACTAGTTTTCTAGTTTACCACTTTTAGTCCCTCAAGGTTTCAAGTTTTATAAAAAGTTTAACTAATTCATGTTTCCTTTATTGCTTTAACCTCACTTGACTAACTAGGTTGATTATTCCTAGTTAACTTAATAGGTTCGGGAAGTTATAACCCGTTATATTTTAAGTCCCGTTACCTCGGGCCTTTTATAAGCTTTATTTCCTCAAAAGCTTTTATTCACTTTCTTATTTAATATTAGGTTTATTTATTTAAATCCTAATATTCACCGGGTTTACTTTTAGCACTTACGGTATTTTACCCGTTTATTTTCGGTTACTTTAATATAATTAATAAACCCGTTTTTGGGGTGTTACAAAGAAGACTCCAAAATGAGTTGGATGGCCTGGGAAAACGTGGTAGCACCAACTAAGTATGGAGGTTTGGGGTTCGGGACTTTACGGGACGCAAACCTCTCGATGCTTGCAAAGTGGTGGTGGAGATTCAAGACTGAGCTGGATAGTTTGTGGAGAAAAATTGTTTGGGCCATTCATAGTAACTCAAGGGCCTGGAATATTATACCGGTAAAATTATCGAGTGCAGGGCCAACAAATTTACAATATTACTCCAATCTTGATGAATAAAGGAGTCGATATCGGTAGGAGTTTAACAGGAGTGGTTTATGAAGGATTGGATATTTCATTTTGGGTGGATATATGGGTTGGGACAGAACCTTTACTCTCCAGGTTTCCATTACTTTTCCAATTGGAAATGGAAAAAGTGGTGTACAGTCGCGGAGAGGTTGCAAGTCGGGGATCATGGGGCTACTTGGAATTGGGTTTGGAGAAGGCAAGTGTTAGAAGGTGAAGAAGCACAGGAGCTCCATCAACTATCTTCGCTGCTCGAAGGCATCTCGGCTACAGTTGGTCGCGATAGATGGCAAATGCACTTGGACTCTTCTCTTTTGTTCTCTGTCGCTAGCATCAAAAAGATTCTTCATTGCCACAATAGGTCTAATCAGGAGTACGTCGTTGAATGGAACAATTGGATACCAAAGAAAGTCGGTATAGTCGCATGGAGAGCGGAAATGGAAAGGCTTCCAACCAGGGATGCACTAGCTAAGCGGGGTATTGCGGTCCAATCGTCGGAATGTATCCTTTGCAGAGAATACCCAGAAACGAGCGATCACCTTCTCGTCTCGTGCGAATATGCCCAGGTCGTTTGGCATATTTTGTTTCAATGGTGTAAGTCTCACCCTATCATTGCATTCAGCCTTAAGGATATACTTGAGTCTCACAAGTAGCTTGGTGGAACAAGGAAAAAAGGAAGGCTTTTCATGCAATTTTCCAAATTACTATTTGGAGCCTTTGGAACATGAGAAACGAGCTTATGTTTTCCGGAAAAGAAAAAACAATTACCAACATCGTCGAAGAGATCAAGATTAAAAGTTTCCTTTGGATAAAGAATCGATCCAAAAATTCGGAGATGTCCTGGGAGCAATGGCATAGTTTTGATGTGTTTTAATTTTGTCCTTGTATTGGTGTAAGGTGGTTTAATTGGTGTTTGTAATTTTGGTGCTAGCCGCTGGCTAGAAGTTAATAAAATTTTTATGTTGGCCGTTTAAAAAGAAAAATTATTATTATTATTATTGCAACGTTTTAAAATAAAACAAGTTGGTTTGTTTTTTTGGTTCAACAAGTTCGAGTTTAGCCATTAAAAACGTTGACTACTATTTGGGTTGACAAGCGGGTTCAATTTAAGATTTGCTTTTTGATCGTGTTTCTGTGAGCAAACGGGTACGGTTCTGAAAAGTCGTTTTAGACTGAACGGTTTTTGTTTGTTTTAAATCGACAAGGAGGTTGATTTTTGGTGCTGATTTGAACGAGTATGGTTCAAAGTCTTTGGGTTAAACAAGTTAGTTTGATCAAGTAATATTTTTCGGGTTGAACGAGTTTGGGTTTTCCTGAGGTTAGAGTTGGAAAGGAAGAACCAACCTGGAGGATCAAGACCAACCAGAGGATTGGTAAGAAGATCAAAGGGTCGATCGAGTTTCTTCAAGAAGTCGTTACCCATGTTACAAGTCAAGATGAGTCTAAAGTCTAAGGGAATGTGTTATGATCCAAGAAAGCTAGTGTTTGCTCAAGATCGCAACCGAGTCAATGGTGATGCGAGTTCTTATGACCAAAGGACGAGTCGTGGAGAAAGGACTAGTCGAGTAGAAGGTCAAAAGAATGTTCGAGCTAGGAAGGAGCCGAAAAACACAGCTAGAGATCAAGATGTGTTCTATGAGAATCAAGACAAAAAAGACGTTGGAGCCTACTTATTTCGAGTCGGAAATTAAGGGGGTGATTGTTGGCGGTAATTCCTGACTCCTCACAAGTCGGTGATGGGAAAAGGGTGACAAAGGAGTTCAAGTCACAAGTCGGTGAACTTGAGGGATCAATTTTGACAAATTGGTCATAATTGGTTAAGTTTCCTAATTACATTATAATTATATTTGGTAATGTTTTGGTCACCAAGTTAGGGTTATTTGGTAATGTCTTGGCTACCAAGTTAGGGTAAGCCTATATAAACCAAGGTAGGGTTAGACATTATTAAGAGTCAAGAGAAGATAAGAGACAAGACTAGAGAGAAACTGAGTTATGGTTTAAGAGTCTGTAATCAGGTTTGAGTTATTTTCTTATTAATAAGATTGAGAGTTATTCGATCTAAATTCTCTTCTTCATCTTTTCTATTCGGTTTGATTGTCGATTGGGACTTGAGGAAGTGCAAACTAGGCTTGAAAAATTGGTTTAAATAGCTGAAAATTCGCTTTTTCCGACTTAACATATGTTCGCGCATCGTGAGGGATAATGATCAACGGGTCGGGGCGCGCTAAGACCCCTAAGATGACTAAACAGTCGGGTGGCTAAAATTGTAATTTTACGAACTTTTTTGAATAGTTTCCTGAAATACTGTTTTCTTCTTGCGGATTCTCTCGTGTGCTCGTTTCGTCTACGTTTTTGCTGGTTTTAGCTCCATTTGCACATGAACAATTGCAAAATAGATAAACAATACATACTAGCTAAAAGCTACTAAAAATGACAACGAAACCATACAAAATTATACAAAATACGAAGGACAAATAGATGTGTTTTGCGACACATCAAACATCCCCACACTTGAATTTTTTCGTCCTCGAAAAAAACTACAATTGAAGCATTTTAAAAATATTTGTGTTTCAAAAGCGTTAGATTAATTAATTTCATATATGATAACACATTAACTAAGATTGCGAATATTGTTATCCACTAAAACCCAACCACCAACAAATCAGGCCCCAATCATGCTTATTCTTTTATGTTCAAGTTAACAATCCATCTAAGGGTCTCACACTCAAGAATCACAGTTTAACCTAATCCCATATCAAGCTTTCAAGGCACAAGCTATATCATTTTTTTCCTACCACTGCAAACCAAACCCTACATGTATTTGAAATTAAACTTTCGGGTCAGGATTTAGAGAGAACGGTGAAAAGTGTGAGAACGGTGAGAACGGTGAGAACGATTTTGGTGGTGACATGTGACATTGATGCTAAATTACACTAAGGGGTAATATTGTCAAAAAACCCACTCACCAGAACTGGGTATTCAAATAAAACGCCATAAAAACACTCAATTCAGAAAAACGCCATGAAAATAACCAGTTAAAAAGCCATAAAACACCTAGTTCAGAAAAACGCCATGAAAAAACTTAGTTGAAAACGCCATAAAACACTCAGTTCAGAAAAACGCCATGAAAATACCTAGTTAAAACGCCACAAAAACACCTAGTTCAAAAAAACGCCATGAAAATACATAGTCTAAAACGTCATAAAACACCCAGTTCAGAAAAACTCCATAAAACCCAGTTAATTTTTTTTTTTCCAAAAAGTATATCAATAGTATACTCGTTGGAAAGATAAAAAAACGCTGAGTTTTATGATGTAATTTTTTTCGAAAAATAATCACGTATAAAAAAGTTATTGTCGTTTAAATATGATGGGGGAAAATGACATTTGATTAGCATGTGCATCTTTGTTTGGATCTTCCTATTTCACCCCTTCTGGTAGTTCCAAGGCCCCTATTATTTACAAAAATGCCAACGCATCAATCTCAGCCACAAACCACTAAGATCTTGTGGCTGAGAATCGTTCTCACCGTTCTTACACTTTAAGGCGTTCCTTTAAGGCGTTCTCTCTGATTATGTTCCTTAAACTTTCTAGATGGATGAATTGATGACTTTTTTTTTTTTCATATAGCCCAACTCAATGGTGTTCAATCAAGCTAAAACTTGATATATGACACATAAGCTGCAACTTGGTAGGGGCTGTACTTGGGCCTGATCTAGTATCTTGTGATCTTTTCAAGCAAGCTTGTCTTTTAACTTTTTTTTAGTTACAGGACTTGCAAAACACCAATAAACAAACATTTAACCAATTCACGGTGAAACAGCAATAAACAATTACTAAAAGGGGGGATGGGCTTACACATTGAAAACTATTTTGTCTTTCAGGCAATCAATATCAAACGCTTCAACACATCAAGGGTGCCTACCAACTCTAAAGACTAAAATAATGCTACAATGTTAATCTAGTTTCTCAACCAAAGTAAATGTAGGTTTTCTTTTTATTAATTATACTGGCTCAAAGGAGCTCGGACTTTATAGTTCTCATAGGGCCTCCGAAACCAGTGGACCGGCCATGTTCATGTATTATACGAGTTGAACATCAGAATATAAATAACTAATATCTTTATAAATATAGATTCTAAATGAAATTACATACAACATTAAAAAAATACAACAGTAAATGGGTTTAGTTAGGTATAAAAGTGTGGTTTAAAACAATATTGGGCTATATGAGTTTAACTATATATGTGTGTAAACTAATCAAAAGGGCTGTATGAGTTTAACTATATATGTGCGTAAACTAATCAAAAGTTGACGGTTTACCAAAGAAATTGGTTTTTTTTTTTTTTTTACAGGTGAACTTCTTTTGTGGTTATTCACATCCCCAAGTCGGGGACCCTAACCAAGATCTGACCCAGACTATGTGTCTTAACCGGGCACGCGCTGGGTGTAGTCAGACTTGGCTACGGCTATCGCCCGGAACCGTACCACCTCCACACGAGATACCTCGCTGGAGTAATGGCCGGATAAAACCGGGGCGGCTCAGGCTCGAACTTACGCAACATTGGCTAACAAGCGCTTACCATCATTGCCTGGTCCCCACACCTTTCTCTACACCCGGGAGTCGAACCGGAGTCTCCAAGGAAACCAACCGGCCCAACTCCCAACTGAGCTGGGGTGGGGGCTGATACCACTATGCGGAGGTACTTCAGAATTTGTAATAAATTCAACTAAAGGGTTCATTAAGTCCTTTAGAGGTTTTGTGGTCTGGTTAAGACTCATTGGTTAGAAAACTTGGTCAATAAGACAGTTGAGTTCTTCTTTTAGCCTAAAGCGGTTAGCTTTAAGACCATTAAACTGAACACGTTCAGCTCTCCTGTTTCTAGGTGATCTCTTAAGAGACTGTTCTAATTGGTTAATTAGACTTTGAAACAGGGTTAATTCTTGATTAACCCGACGGATTTCTTTTTTAAGGAAATTTTGGTGCATACTCATTGTATACGTGGTTCTTGTAAATGGAATTTACAAATATAGAATATAAAATTCATTAATTTAAATGAATCTTTTTGAATTAATCGATTGATTAAAAGAAAAAGATGCACAGTGTTTTGAATATAAAATTCAAAAGAATTATTCATCGATTATAATAATCAATAGATAATTCGAATATGAATTCTTCAAATTATTAGTCGACAATTGCTGACTAACATAAACAATTTTGAAATTGTTTAATTGTGGAATTAATCCTTTGAATTTACAAAATTCATTATTTTTTGTAGTCATATTTTGACTAAATTTTTTAGATTGAAAAATCATTTGTTTCGATAGTTGTTAATCGATTTCTTTTTGTGTTTGTTTATGAACATCATTTTTTGATTTAATCAAAATCTTAGTTTTTTGTGTTGAATTAAATTCTTTTTGAGATTTTAAGGAGGGATATGAAATATCAATCTTGAAGTAATTTAACAGTTTGAAATAAAATCTATACCTTTTTTCTTCTTGTATCTTCTTCTTGAAAGTTTCTATTTCTTCTGTAAGGGACCAATCCAACCCTTAATTTCCCTAACGGCCTCCTGCCTAAGCGGTACTTCAACGGGCTCCAGGACTCCAGGTTTTACAGAATAAAAACTTTCATGATAAAAGATAAAAGATAGAGGTTTACAAAGGAGTTTTTATTTCATAACTGTTCTCCCGAAGGAGAACTTCTTGATATTTACATCAACTCCTTCTTAAAGGAGTTTCTACTCCATACTAAAACACATAACTTAAAAAGGAAAAAATGATCATATGAATGATCAAAGTAGGTGAGGGTGGTTGAGGAATTGAACTAGAGGTTGAGTAGTGGATTTTGGGTTTCAGTTGGGGATATCTAAAACTAAGGAATTCATCTTCTTTATATAGCAAAAGAGAATTTTACAAAAGACCATTATAGCCCTTCATTAATCGTCATGGATGACGTTTTTAATCGACATACCCATGTGTTGGGTCCAGTTCTCGATTGTCTTCTTCTGAAAAGTAGCTGTCTTTTTCAGTTGAGTTTTTTTTTTCTTCTGAAGAAGATGCTTTGCAGTATTCGCACTGATGGTTCTCATATGTGCGTTGCAACTTTTGACAAAGTTGTTCTTTAGTGGCGGGGCTTGCTTCTACTTTATTGAAGATGATGCGTTGCTCCATCCTTTCTAAAGCTTCTTTTTCATGTAGTGGTAAAGGAGTTCCACTATAGCTAATAATTATGCAATTAGTGCTGCAATAATTAACTTTGTTAAAGCTTCCTACTTTAATTTTTTGTAGGTTTTCTAGGATTTGTAAAAATCCTTTGGTCCTGATATGTAACCATTTTTCATAGTCTTCATATTCTTCTTTCATTATTCTTGAAGGATTGACCGTTCTTGCTTTGGCTATGCCAATTTCTAAGTGATGATAACCTGGAAGGGTTGTTCCTTGGTACCAGTCAGGGAGTGTAGAAGTACACTTGATGAAGATGTTAGCATCTCTTGCAGCAGCAATTTTCTTTCGAAAATTCTTGATGGCTTTCTTCATTCCTTCAGATAAATTACTTATTTCAAGTAAATTAGGAGAAGGGTAGATGAACTTTGCTAATCCAGCAGAAAATGCTAGAGAAACTAGTTCTGGGCTTGCACCTGGACAAAAGATAATAAGACTTTTGGTAGCCCTGTCTTATGTGTAAATGTGTTCGAACTCGAAATCGTCTTGGTTTATGGCTCTAGCCTTTGACCAAATTGTTCTGAATTCGTCTAAAGAGATAATATCTTTTTCTTCTTTCTCTTCATTTATTGTTGGTTTTGAGAAAATGTTGTTTCTGAATTCAATGATTCTTTCTTTTTTCTTGGACCTCAATGGTTCAGGAATAATTGTTACCTTTAAAGGTATTTCCTTCTTCCCGAGGTTTGCTGAATATCGGGTAGCTTCTTGTTGGGCTTGCGATAACGACCCAAATTTTTTGAAAGGATAGTCGGTTTTATCAATGTAATTTTTTACTATACCCCAATCTTCATATATTCCTCTGTGGTCACCATCGAAAATAACATAAAATCTTGAATTATGCTTTTCTGGAATTTGTGTGACTTGGGAGTAACTTGGTCTGAGAGAGACCTTTTCAATTTTTGGCAAACTGTCAGCCATCAACGGATTTGATGTGCCTTTACCAGAGCCATTTGCTTCTGGGCTAGATGAAGATTTTAGTTCTTCATTTACTCTATTTTTGCTTTTTTCCAAAGCAACAGGAGTGAATGGATTTGTTTTCTTAGCTACAGAGCCGTTTGCATCTGAGCTGCTGGAAGAAGATGAATCTTCTTTTTCCATTTTTCGTAAATGGACAACCTCCGAAAATCAAGACCTAGGGGTCAGTCGGATGTTAGCCTTCTTTGAATGAAGGTTTCGCCTGGCTTGTGAGGCCTCTGGCATGCTTTTTCCCAAAGCATCAGGGATCAACGGATTTGTTGAGTCTTTACCAGTCGCCGTTTGCACTGGACTAGATTCTGTTTTTAGCTTTTCAGCATCCTGGACAGAATTTCCAGTTAAGATCATAGTCGTGTAGACACTGATCTGATCTCTGATGGTTCTTAATTCTATTTCTAGATTTTTTTTCTTTGAGACGAAGAGCCTTAAGATCTTCTTCCACACTGGAAGTTTTTTATAAAGACAATTTTCTTTAGGCGTAAAGCCCTTAAATCTTTCATCCCCCTTTCTTTTTAAAGGTGTTTTTGAAAATGAATGTGATGATTTTGATGAAGAGAAACCTTCTATTTATAGGAGCAAGGATGACAATGAAATCATTGCTTACTATTTCTGAAAATCTCGTGTCAAGCTATTAGTTAACACGTTTTTGGCCCCTTAAGATGCTCATTGTTGAATGAATATCTTGAAAACCGTGTTTGCCATTTGACAAAATGTTTATTATTTCCAAAAATATCCTTTGTTTTCAGAAAATAAATAATTTTTGAATAAACAAATTTCAAAAATTTGTTTTGTTTATCTTTATCCCCCCAACTAAAAGAGTGGTTGGACTTCATTCTGAGTCTTCTGTAGAAGAATCGGATGACAGGTTGTCTAAAATTTCTAATGTATATACTTGTGTATAGCCATCAAAAATATTTTCAGAAGGAAAATATCCTTCAGTTTCCGCTTTTGAAATAATTTTTAATTTTTCCGAAAACTTTTGTCTGTTGGGACATTCGTTGGCATAGTGTCCTTCTTCAGAACATATCCAGCAACGACATTTTTTTCTTACCTTGAGGACAGACCTTAGGTTTTTCTTTAGAAAAATATTTTCGCGGAGAAAACTTTCTTTTCTTGGTTTTCCAAAAACGTTTTTTAGTTTTTGTTTTATATTTATTTTTGTATTTCTTTTTGAAATAACTTTTATCTTTTGTTGGTTCACATCCAAAAGATAATTGTGGTAACTCAGCGAGTTTTTTACAACAGTTTTCGTTAAAACGTTTTAACTGTTTTTGTTTATTAGAAAGATCACAGTAAGATGCAATTTCTTCCTTAACAATTCTTGTAGCAAACCCGAGAGAATGCATTGTAAATTGATTCTTTTCTTTATTCCAACGCTCCTTCGCCTTTTCTCCGACGATGGGAATTTTCATTAAGTAAGCATCAATCCATGAATGGAATTTACCTGTGCCTAATTTATATAAATTAGTTTCATAAAGACAAGTGAAATCGTCTAACAGACATATGTCACAAAGTTGTGCTTTAGCAAGATTTTGTCTTGCCTTTTCCAATATTTTTTGATTTTCTCGGTCTTTATCTGTAATGAGATCGAGACCTAAAAACTCTACTGAATTAGTCTGAATGATTAGACTGATCTCAGTGTTCCATTTATCAATTACCTATTTTCTTTTGTCGAGGTTAAATATACAATCAATTTTAATAGTATTAATAGTAGTTGCACTACCATTGTCATTACTATTATAATCAGGTATACCTTTATGATACGGCATGGAAAATTCCGTATTCTTTTTTCTACGCCTGTTACCTTTGCTAGTAGAGGCATTGTAGGTTCTTTGTCTCGGAGACATTTCTATATCTGAAGAGCTTTCTTCAGTTTCGGGTTCTTCTTTCTTAACCGGAAAGGTTCTTGGTTCTTCATTCTTCAAAACAAAGACCTGTTCTTTATTTTCAGAAAAATATCTTTCGTTTAAGATTTTATCTTCAGAAAACTTTTGTTCACATTCTTTGTCATCCAAAGTAATGAGATTAACAAGTTCTTTTATTTGTTCAATTGGAAGGGTATCCAATTGTTCATCTAAAATTTGTTCCAATTTTTGAACGATGGAACTCATTTTACCCACAAGATAAAATAATCTTTTTATCTTTTAGTTTTTGAATATCTTCTTCCATAAAAGAATTTTTTCTTTTTAAATCAGATAATTCAAAAAGTTTATCATAAGGATGAATGCTCCAATCCGAATGTAATTCATAAATTCTTTGATTATTTCTTTCTATAAAGAAATAATGTCTAGAAATCTCTAGATTTATTTTTCTTAAAAAAAAATTCGCTTGACCTTTATTGGTCATTTGAAGTTGATCCAAAAGGCCATGATAAAGCATTTGGACTTTTAGAACTTCCTAAAGATGGATTTCCAACGTTGAAGTTTGGAAATGAATACTTTTGAAAGCTTTTTTCATCATCAATTTTTTCTTTTTGCTTTTCGGGCAAAAGAGTTTTTGAATTCATTTTTTCATCAATTTTATTTGAAACATCTTTGATGATTTTTGCGGCAGATACCTCAAGATTTTCGTTGGTAGATAAACTATCCAACTTTCTCATTAAATCTTTAGCAAGTTCCTCTATTTTTAAAAGAGTAGTCATGTTACAGATATAATTGCTTTTTTATTTCTAAGCTCAATAATTTTTTGCTTAGAAGCAAAAATGTTTTTCTTAATATTTTTAATATTAAGAGATTTTGTTTTATGACTTAACATAAAATCTTCTTTAATTTGATTTATTCTAATAAACCAAATTTGTATATCATCCTCTTCATAGGTGATTTGTTGATCAAGATATTGTAAATAATTTAAAATTGGTTTTGAAGACATTATTCTCCAATAACTCCTTTTAAAATTCTACCATATCCATCTATTCTTTCTGACATAGAACGAATTAATTGTTCAGTGTTACTAGAATCTCCTATTTGTAAAGAATTTCCAGCATAACTGTGTCTGGGTTTTGATACTAAAACCTGTTTATTTCGTGCAATATCAATTGCCCAATTTTCTTGTAATTGTGATGGCTCAGCGAATTTGCTGCCTTCAACAATTCCAATATCTGAGAATATATCCTCAATGGTTATACTCTCTTTCTCTTTGTACTCAATTGAATGAGTGCTATTTGTTAAAGCATAAGAGATTAAATAATTAATCGTAAATACCTTATTACCTGGTTCCATGAGATCAGTTCTTTCACACTGATGTATAAAACTCAAGGTTTTGTCGAAATCCTTAGAACCACGATGTAAAGCAAATTTAGGATAAATAGTAAACATAAATTTACCATATGCTAAATTACCTTGAATTGCTCCCAGAAGAGCATCTTGCCTATTGATAATTCTATTTATCAATGAGTGTCATTTTTTATAGGAAAATTAATTCCATCTCTAAACTGTGCTTTTAGGAGGATTTTAACTGCTCCTATGTGTACCATATTGAGAGATTTTCTCAACTCTGGTTTAATATGCAAAAGCTTTTTTGCTATTTCACCATTTGTTAAGAGTGGCAAATAAACTTTACCTGCTGTATTTTTTATGTCCACTGAAAGTTCTTCAATGTTAAAACAATAAAATATTTTATTTTTTCTAGAAAAGGCTCTAGAAACAAAACTTTGTAAAGTTTTTGGTTGATTAAAAACCTGTTTTGTGTCAAGCTTGAATTTAAGCTTGCTAATTTTTGTTAGTTGATCAGAATTAATCATGTAATCTGATACAAAACCTTTTTCGTTTTCACTAAAGTTTAAAACTTCAGTTATTTCTTCAGATTCATCAGAATCGTTTTTAAAAAGATTGATATTTTCCATTAATTTATGAAATAAAACATCTTATTTTTTTTAAAAGAGCAACAAGGCTCTGAAAAACTTTTTAAATTAACTGCTTTAAAAAGAACAAATTCTCTTTTGAGAAAATAAATACAAAAACTTAGAGAAACAAAAATTTAATTTATCTTGTGGATAAAATGACTCCTGTTAATCAAAAGTTAGAACAGATTTTTAAAGAAAAAACTTTATCAGCTAAACAAATTCATAAGCTTGTTCAGCTCATGTACTTTGAAAACAAAGAACGTAAACAAAAGTTTTATAAAAACTTAAAAGAAAAACTTGAACAAAAGCTTTCTGAACATGAAGAAAAATATTGTTCAAATAAAGAACAAATCTTTACCATGAAAAATGAACAAGAAAAACCTGAAACTGAAGAAAGCTCTTCAGATATCGAGTTGAAGCCTAATCACTCTTTTAATTGGGGGGAAGAGAAGATTCATAAAACACATGATTTTGAATTAGCTTATTCAAATATAACTAATCCAAATTCAATTTATATCAAAGAAATGTCTTTTTCAAAGGATATAAAAAAATCGACCTACATTGCTATGTAGACACAGGGGCAAGTCTTTGTTTGGCAAGCAAACACGTAATTCCTAATGACCTATGGGAAAACACTCCCAAAGATATTAAGGTAATTGTTGCCAACAAAGAAGTCATCAAGATAAATAAGGTTTGTAGAAATCTTATCATATATTTTTCTGGAGAACCATTTACCATTCCTATTATCTACCAACAAGATTCAGGTATGGATTTACTTCTTGGAAATAATTTCTGTCAACTTTATGGACCTTTCACTCAATGGTTAGACAGAGTATCTTTTCATCTTGATCAAGAAATGATTTTGATTAAAAAGGTCACAAAGGCTCTTCAAATTGGAAGACCAAATTTTCTTGAATCCATGAAAAAAGATTCAAAGATAAAACAAATTCCTGGAACTAATATAGCTCAAGAGGTTATAAAAGCAGAAAGGATATTTTTAACTGAAATACAAAAATTGAAGAAAATTGAAGAACTACTTGAAAAAGTTTGTTCAGAAAATCCTATTGATCCCGAAAAATCCAAAAATTGGATGAAAGCATCAATAGAACTCATTGATCCTAAAACTGTTATCAGTGTGAAACCTATGAAGTATAGTCCACAGAATAGAGATGAATTTAATAAACAAATTAAGGAATTACTTGATTTAAAATTAATTATTCCAAGTAAATCACCTCACATGTCTCCAGCATTCTTAGTTGAAAATGAAGCTGAAAAAAGAAGAGGGAAAAAACGCATGGTTGTAAATTATAAAGCAATCAATTCAGCTACTAAAGGCGACAACCATAATCTTCCTTTTCCTTATATGCAGGAACTACTAACTCTTTTAAGAGGAAAACCCTATTTTTCCAGTTTCGATTGCAAAAGTGGTTTTTGGCAGGTACTGTTAGATGAAGAATCTCAGTTACTAACCGCATTCACATGTCTAGATGGTCATTATCAAAGGGAGGTAGTCCCTTTTGGATTAAAGCAAGCACCAAGCATATTCCAAAGACATATGCAAAATGCTTTAAGAGGTTTAGAAAATTACTGTACCGTCTATGTCGACGATATTATAGTTTTCTCGAACTCAGAAGATAAACATTATTTTCATGTTTTATCAGTTTTAAAAACAATTGAAAAATATGGAATCATTTTATCAAAAAAGAAAGCTAATCTTTTTAAAACAAAGATAAACTTTTTGGGTCTTGAAATAGACCAAGGGACTCATTGTCCACAAAAAACATATCTTGGAGAATTTACACAAATTCCCAGATACTTTAGAAGATAAAAAACATCTTCAAAGATTTTTAGGCATTTTAACCTATGCTGAAGGATACATTCCTAAACTCGCAGAACTTAGGAAACCTTTACAGGTAAAATTGAAAAAAAAGACTACATTTGGGAATGGAAACAATCCGATGTAGACTATCTCAAAAAGATAAAGAAAAACCTAACCAGTTTTCCTAAACTTTATCTTCCAAAAGAAAATGAATTTTTAATCATAGAAACAGACGCTTCTCATGATTATTGGGGAGGAGTTTTGAAGGCCAGAACACCCGAAAAAGAAGAAATATGTAAGTATACTTCTGGAAGCTTTAAACAAGCCGAAAGAAATTACCACAGTAATGAAAAAGAATTACTTGCGGTAAAAAACACTATTTCTAAATTTTCTATTTATCTTACTCCTGTAAAATTTCTTGTCAGGACTGATAATAAAAATTTTACTTATTTTCTGAAAATAAAAATTTCGGGAGATAATAAACAAGGTCGTCTTGTCAGGTGGCAAATGTGGTTTTCAAGATATTCTTTCGATATTGAGCATCTTGAGAGGGCCAAAAACGTGCTAGCTGATTGCTTGACACGAGATTTTCAAAATACGTAAACAAATACGTATTTCAAATTATTTTCTAAATTCAAATGCTTTTCATGCCTATTTAAGGATAACACACCCTTCAAACTGGAGGCATCACCAATCACTCTTACAAAAAGAAAGGCATATTTTTGAAAAAATGGAGAATTTAAAGGCTTTACGCCTAAAAGAAAAAAATCTTTTGATAGAATTAAAAGCTATTCAAGAAAAAATAGCTCTCTATGAAGAAAGTCTAGACACAACTGTTAATTCAGAACAGGATTCCGAAAGGATACAATCTGAATTTATTCCTTTACAAACGGCTAAAGGTAAAGAAAAATCAAGTCCGTTGACTCCTGTTGCTTTGGAAAAAAGAAAATATAAAGTTAATGAAGAACTACGATCTTCATCTAGCCCAGTAGAAAACGGCTCTGGTAAAGGCACATCAAATCCGTTGATGGCTGACAGTTTGCCAAAAACTGAACAAGTCTCTCTTAGACCAAGTTACTCCCAAGATATTCAAGAAACGGTAAAATCTAAATCTAGATTTTATGTTATTTTTGATGGAGAGCATAGAGGCATATATGAAGATTGGTCCATAGTGTATTGGTCCATAGTGTCTCAACATGTTTCTGGAAGACCGGTAACATTCAAGAAGTTTGGGTCTTTATTACAAGCCCAACAAGAAGCCACTCGATACTCAGCCGATTGTGGAAAAAAGGAAATTCCTCTAAAGCAATTTCCATATCTTCACGAGTCATAGTGGAACCCCATTATCAAGGAAGCTTTGGAAAAATGAAGCAACGCATTATCTTCAACAAAGTTGATGTGAGTCATACTACAAAACAAAGACTCAGCAAAATAATGCAAGGTGTACAGAAAAGCCATCAGTTCATGAGCTGTAAGGAATTCTATACCAAAGAAAATTCTGACAAAAGTGGTCCTTCTATTAAAGACAGCTACTTTTCGGAAGAAGACAATAGAGAAATGGACCCAACACATGGGTTTGTCGACTAAAAAACGTCATCCATGACGATTAATCAAGGGCTATAATGGTCTTTTGTAAAATTCACTTCTCCTATATAAAGAAGTCGAATTCTTAAGGATAGACATCCCCTGCTCGAATCCCTTATCCCCTGCTCGAATCCCTTATCCCCTACTCATCCACCAACCTCTCGTCCAATTCCTCAACCACCACTTTACTTTTCTTTTCAAGTTTTCTTAGTTTGTAATGATGGAGTAGAACTCCTTTAAGGGGGTTATGTAAATATCAAGAAGTTCTCCTTCGGGAGAACAGTTATGAAATAAAAACTCCTTTGTAAACCTCTATCTTTTATCTTTTATCATGAAAGTTTTTATTCTGTAAAACCTGGAGTCCTGGTGCCCGTTGAAGTACCGCTGAGGCAGGAGGCCGTTAGGGAAATTAAGGGTTGGATTGGTCCCTTGCAGAAGAAATAGAAACTTTCAAGAAGAAAATACAAGAAGAAAAAAGGTATAAATTTTATTTCATACTGTTAAATTACTTCAAGATTGATATTTCATATCTCTCCTTAAAATCAAAAAGAATTTTATTCAAACATAAAACTAAGATTTTGAAAGAAAATAAAAAATGATGTTTATACACATACAGAAATCGATTAACCACTATCGAAATTAATGAAGTTTTTCAATGAAAAATTTTAGTCAAAAAATGACTATAAAAAATAATAAATTTTGTAAATTCAAAGGATTGATTCCACAATTAAACAATTTCAAAATTGTTTATGTTAGTCTACATTTGTCGACTAATATGAATCTTAGATTCATTAAATTGAATTTCAAGTTATGAATTTTATATTCAATAAATTGAAATCCAAGTTATCAATCGATTATTTTAGTCGATTAATAATTCTAATAATGAAAGTTTACTTTCAAAGAAAGCTTTACATGATTAAAGTTAATGAATATTATATTCAAAATACTATTCATCTTTTTCTTTTTATTCGACAAAAAAGAAAAGAAAATATTGTGCATCTTTTTCCTTTAATCATTCGATTAATTCAAAAAGATTCATTTAAATTAATGAATTTTATATTCTATATTGTAAATGCAATTTACAAAAAACCAGGTATACAATGAGTATGCACCAAGATTTCCTTAAAAAAGAAATCCGTCGAGTTAATCAAGAATTAACCGAAAATCAAAGTCTAATTAACCAATTAGAACAGTCTCTTAAGAGATCACCTAGAAATAGGACAGCTGAACGTGTTCAGTTTAATGGTCTTAAAGCTAACCGCTTTAGGCTAAAAATAGAACTCAACCGTCTTATTGACCAAGTTTTCTAGCCAATGAGTCTTAACCAGACCACAAAACTTCTAAAGGACTTAATGAACCCTTTAGTTGAATTTACCAGAAATTCTGAAGTACCTCCGCGACCGCAAGTTGGTATCAGAGCCTTGTTGCTCTTTTAAAAAAAATAAGATGTTTTATTTCATAAATTAATGGAAAATATCAATCTTTTTAAAAACGATTCTGATGAATCTGAAGAAATAACTGAAGTTTTAAACTTTAGTGAAAACGAAAAAGGTTTTGTATCAGATTACATGATTAATTCTGATCAACTAACAAAAATTAGCAAGCTTAAATTCAAGCTTGACACAAAACAGGTTTTTAATCAACCAAAAACTTTACAAAGTTTAGTTTCTAGAGCCTTTTCTAGAAAAAATAAAATATTTTATTGTTTTAACACTGAAGAACTTTCAGCGGACATAAAAAATACAGCAGGTAAAGTTTATTTGCCACTCTTAACAAACGGTGAAATAGCAAAAAAGCTTTTGCATATTAAACCAGAGTTGAGAAAATCTCTCAATATGGTACACATAGGAGCGGTTAAAATCCTCCTAAAAGCACAGTTTAGAGATGGAATTAATTTTCCTATAAAAATGGCACTCGTTGATAATAGAATTATTAATAGGCAAGATGCTCTTCTAGGAGCAATTCAAGGTAATTTAGCATATGGTAAATTTATGTTTACTATTTATCCTAAATTTGCTTTACATCGTGATTCTAAGGATTTCGACAAAACCTTGAGTTTTATACACCAGTGTGAAAGAACTGATCTCATGGAACCAGGTAATAAGGTATTTACGATTAATTATTTAATCTCTTATGCTTTAACAAATAGCACTCATTCAATTGAGTACAAAGAGAAAGAGAGTATAACCATTGAGGATATATTCTCAGATATTGGAATTGTTGAAGGCAGCAAATTCGCTGAGCCATCACAATTACAAGAAAATTGGGCAATTGATATTGCACGCAATAAACAAATTCTAGGATTCGAACCTAGACACAGTTTTGTTGGAACCTCTTTGCAAATAAGAGACTCTAGTGACACCAAACAATTAGTGCGAACTATGTCGGAAAACATAGATAGGTATGGAGAAATTTTAGAAAAGGTTATTGGGACTTAATGTCTAAAACACCTATTCTAAACTATCTACATCTTCTTGATATGCAAATTGCTTATGAAGAAGGAAAGATTCATATTTCTTTAATTCGGATTAAACAATTAAAGAAAAAGTTTATGATGAGTCAAAAAATAAACTCTCGCAACATAAAAATTGCTAAAAGAAACGTCTTTGCTTTTATGATAGATCATAAAAGAAAATCTCGTAACTTAAAAACTGCGAAAAGAAATATTTTTGCTTCTAAACAAAAAATTCTTGAGTTTAAAGCTAAAAAGGCAATGATATATAGAGATGAAAGTCTTGAAGCAATCTATGCCGAAACTCTCAAAGTAGTTTCTGAAGAAATTGATGAAGTTTTCAAGGAAGTTTCTAACGAAATTAATGAAACATGGCCTTTCGGTTCAACTTCAAATGACCAATAAAGGACAAATGAAAAAATCTTTTAGAAAAATTAATCTAAAGATTTTTATGCATTATTTCTATTTACAAAGAAATAATCAAAGAATTTATGAGTTACACCTTGATTGGTGTATTCATCCTTCGGAAAAAAAAAGGACAAAGAACTTACAATGCCTCTACTAGTAAAGGTAACAGGCGTTACACCTTGATTGACTAAATTTTTTAGATTGAAAAATCATTTGCTTCGATAATTGTTAATCGATTTCTTTTTGTGTTTGTTTATGAACATCATTTTTTGATTTAATCAAAATCTTAGTTTTTTGTGTTGAATTAAATTCTTTTTGAGATTTTAAAGAAAGATATGAAATATCAATCTTGAAGTAATTTAACAGTTTGAAATAAAATCTATACCTTTTTTCTTCTTGTATCTTCTTCTTGAAAGTTTCTATTTCTTCTGCAAGGGACCAATCCAACCCTTAATTTCCCTAACGGCCTCCTGCCTAAGCGGTACTTCAACGGGCTCCAGGACTCCAGGTTTTACAGAATAAAAACTTTCATGATAAAAGATAAAAGATAGAGGTTTACAAAGGAGTTTTTATTTCATAACTGTTCTCCCGAAGGAGAACTTCTTGATATTTACATCAATTCCTTAAAGGAGTTTCTACTCCATACTAGTACACATAACTAGAAAATAAAAATTGATCATACGAATGATAAAAGAAAAGTTGAAAAGAAAGGTGGGTGGTTGAGAGTAGTTGAGAGGATTTGGGATTCGAGCAGGGGATGTCTTCTTCTTATGAGGTATCGCTTCTTATATAGACGGAGATTTTCTCTTACAAGACCTACCAATAATTTCCTTGAATTATTAAGGATGCCTTTACAGCTGTAGCCGCTTGTCTTCTTTTGAATGACGTAAGTGCTTACGTTTTTCATAGAATTATTGTGAAGGACCCCTCACTGCTGGTAGTGGACAAAGCATCTGCTTTTGGTGTAGTCTCCCTATCAACTTTGGTGCATAATGCGCACTGATGATCTTTGTCGACCTTTTGGAGCCTTTCACAAAGCATCTTCTTTGTGGTAGGACCTGCTGCGATCTGATTTTTTAAGATCTTGTTTTCAAGTGCTTGGATTGCGCGTTGATCTTCTTGACAGAGCGTCTTTCCCGTAGTGCTGGTGATCAGGCAATTTGGGTTGGCATAATTGACCTTGATTTTGCTTTTTGTATTAAGCTTTTGAGTCTTTTGGATTATGGAAATAATCTTTTCAACTAGGTAGGCATAGATTCCCATGCTGATGAAGTCGTCTTCCTCGTTTATAACTTTGGACGGTTGAACTTCTCTTTTTGCCCGCTAAGCCTAGCTCAATGTAGTGATAGGCTGGAAGGACTTTTCCATCTACCCAGTCTGGAATGCTGGATGTGACTTGGATGTAAATATTAGCATCTTTAGCAATTTTTTGGATGAATTTTCCAATTGCTTTTCTTAATCCCTTAGGAAATGATCTTAACTCCTTAAGATCCTTGCTGGGATAAATGGTCTTGACTAACCCTGCACAAAAATCTTGGTAAGTGAAGACTGCATCTGCATCAGGACAGATTACAAAAAGACTTCTGGACTTTTTATCGTCTGAATAAATCTTTTCTGCTTCATAATCCTTTATGGAGAGAGCTCTTGCTTTGGACCATAGGATTCTGAAATCTGGGAAGCTTATTCCTTCTAAAATCTCTGAAGATGGATCTTTGGATGGAGCTTCTTCTTTATCTTTTATGAAGAACACCTGTCTTCTTTGACTAGTATGATTCTGGACCTTGGGCACTAATATTGGTGCTTTGAAG
This sequence comes from Helianthus tuberosus, assembly GCA_030545235.1. Lineage (NCBI taxonomy): Eukaryota > Viridiplantae > Streptophyta > Magnoliopsida > Asterales > Asteraceae > Helianthus > Helianthus tuberosus. The sequence goes on from JARYGA010060158.1 coordinate 48,911, forward strand.
ATTATCTTCTTGCCTCCGAAGTTAGCTTGGAACTTATCTGCTTCTTGTTGAGCTTGAAAAAGTGTCCTGTACTTCTTGTGGACGAAAGATGTCTCCTTTATTAGATTGGATACAATGTCCCAATCATCATAGATTCCTGCATTTGGACCTTCAAATATCACGTAGAACTTTGAATCATCCTTTGCTGGCTTTTTTGTCTTGTCCGCATAACTAGGCCGAAGACTAGTTTCTCCAACTTTTTCCAAGTTGTCAGGAGTCAACGGATTTGACTTCTTAGCTACAGAGCCGTTTGCATCTGAGCTGCTGGGAGAAGATGAACCTTCTCTTTCCATTTTTCGTAAATGGACAACCTCCGAAAATGTAGACCCAGGGGTCAATCGGATGTTAGCCTTCTTTGAATGAAGGTCTCGTCTGGCTTGTGAGGCCTCTGGCATGCTTTTTCCCAAAGCATCAGGGATCAACAGATTTGTTGAGTCTTTACCAGTCGCCGTTTGCGCTGGACTAGATTCTGTTTTTAGCTTTTCAGCATCCTGGACAGAATTTCCAGTTAAGATCATGGTCGTGTAGACACTGATCTGATCTCTGGTGGATCTTAATTCTATTTCTAGAATTTTTTCCTTGAGACGTAGAGCTTTAAGTTCTTCTTCCATACTGGAAGTTTTTTATAAAGACAAATTCTTTAGGCGTAAAGCCCTTAAATCTTTCATCCCTCTTTCTTTTTAAAGGTTTTTTGTAAATGAAGGTGATGATTTTTGATGAAGAGAAACCTTCTTATTTATAGGAGCAAGGATGACAATGACATCATTGCTTATGATTTTTGAAAACCTCGTGTCAAGTTATCAGTTAACATGTTTTTGGCCCCCTTAAGATGCTCATTGTTTGAATGAATATCTTGAAAACCATGTTTGTCATTTGACAAAATGTTTATTATCTCCAAAAATATCTTTTGTTTTCAGGAAATAAATAATTTTTGAATAAACAAATTTCAAAATCGTTTTGTTTAATTTCAAAATCGTTTTGTTTATCTTTATCCCCCCAACTAAAAGAGTGGTTGGACTTCATTCTGAGTCTTCTGTAGAAGAATCAGATGACAGGTTGTCTAATATTTCTAATGCATATACTTGTGTATAGCCATCAAAAAAATTTTCAGAAGGAAAATATCCTTCACTTTCGGCTTCTAAGATAATTTTTATCTTTTCCGGAAATTTTTGTCGGTTGGGACATTCGTTAGCATAATGTCCTTCTTCAGAACATATCCATCAACGACATTTTTTCTTACCTTGAGGACAAACCTTAGGTTTTTCTTTTGAAAAGTATTTTCCAGGAGAAAACTTTCTTTTCTTGGTTTTCCAAAAACGTTTTTTAGTTTTTGTTTTATATTTATTTTTATATTTCTTTTTGAAATAATTTTTATCTTTTGTTGGTTCACAGCCAAAAGATAATTGTGGTAACTCAGCGAGTTTTTTACAACAGTGTTCGTTAAAACGTTTTAACTGTTTTTGTTTATCAGAAAGATCACAATAAGATGCAATTTCTTCCTTAACAATTCTTGTAGCAAACCCAAGAGAATGCATTGTAAATTGATTCTTTTCTTTATTCCAACGCTCCTTCGCCTTTTCTCCGACGATGGGAATTTTCATTAAGTAAGCATCAATCCATGAATGGAATTCACCTGTGCCTAATTTATACAAATTAGTTTCATAAAGACAAGTGAAATCGTCTAACAGACATATGTCACAAAGTTGTGCCTTAGCAAGATTTTGTCTTGCTTTCTCTAAAATTTTTTGATTTTCTCGGTCTTTATCTGTAATGAGATCGAGACCTAAAAACATCATGTATATTGCATTTATAATTTGATCAAAAAGATCCTCACCATGTAAACTTTCATCCCAAGTTGTACCTTTGATGAAGTTTTGTATGATTCCTGCAGACTTATGTTCTAATAATAATAACAAAGCCTTAGCCTGAGAGAACTCTACTGAATTAGTCTGAATGATTAGACTGATCTCAGTGTTCCATTTATCAATTACCTCTTTTCTTTTGTCGAGGTTAAAGATACAATCAATTTTAATAGTATTAATAGTAGTTGCACTACCATTGTCATTACTATTATAATCAGGTATACCTTTATGATACGGCATGGAAAATTCCGTATTCTTTTTTCTACGCCTGTTACCTTTGCTAGTAGAGGCATTGTAGGTTCTTTGTCTCGGAGACATTTCTATATCTGAAGAGCTTTCTTCAGTTTCGGGTTCTTCTTACTTAACCGGAAAGGTTCTTGGTTCTTCATTCTTCAAAACAAAGACCTGTTCTTTATTTTCAGAAAAATATCTTTCGTTTAAGATTTTATCTTCAGAAAACTTTTGTTCACATTCTTTGTCATCCAAAGTAATGAGATTAACAAGTTCTTTTATTTGTTCAATCGGAAGGGTATCCAATTGTTCATCTAAAATTTGTTCCAATTTTTGAACGATGGAACTCATTTTATCCACAAGATAAAATAATCTTTTTATCTTTTAGTTTTTGAATATCTTCTTCCATAAAAGAATTTTTTCTTTTTAAATCAGATAATTCAAAAAGTTTGTCATAAGGATGAATGCTCCAATCCGAATGTAATTCATAAATTCTTTGATTATTTCTTTCTATAAAGAAATAATGTCTAGAAATCTCTAGATTTATTTTTCTTAAAAAAATTTCGCTTGACCTTTATTGGTCATTTAAAGTTGATCCAAAAGGCCATGATAAAGCATTTGGACTTTTAGAACTTCCTAAAGATGGATTTCCAACGTTGAAGTTTGGAAATGAATAATTTGGAAAGCTTTTTTCCTCATCAATTTTTTCTTTTTGCCTTTCGGGCAAAAGAGTTTTTGAATTCATTTTTTCATCAATTTTGTCTGAAACATCTTTGATGATTTTTGCGGCAGTTACCTCAAGATTTTCGTTGGTAGATAAACTATCCAACTTTCTCATTAAATCCTTAACAAGTTCCTCTATTTTTAAAAGAATAGTCATGTTACAGATATAATTGCTTTTTTATTTCTAAGCTCAATAATTTTTTGCTTAGAAGCAAAAATGTTTTTCTTAATATTTTTAATATTAAGAGATTTTGTTTTATGACTTAACATAAAATCTTCTTTAATTTGATTTATTCTAATAAACCAAATTTGTATATCATCCTCTTCACAGGTGATTTGTTGATCAAGATATTGTAAATAATTTAAAATTGGTTTTGAAGACATTATTCTCCAATAACTCCTTTTAAAATTCTACCATATCCATCTATTCTTTCTGACATAGAACGAATTAATTGTTCAGTGTTACTAGAATCTCCTATTTGTAAAGAATTTCCAGCATAACTGTGTCTGGGTTTTGATACTAAAACCTGTTTATTTTGTGCAATATCAATTGCCCAATTTTCTTGTAATTGTGATGGCTCAGCGAATTTGCTGCCTTCAACAATTCCAATATCTGAGAATATATCCTCAATGGTTATACTCTCTTTCTCTTTGTACTCAATTGAATGAGTGCTATTTGTTAAAGCATAAGAGATTAAATAATTAATCGTAAATACCTTATTACCTGGTTCCATGAGATCAGTTCTTTCACACTGATGTATAAAACTCAAGGTTTTGTCGAAATCCTTAGAATCACGATGTAAAGCAAATTTAGGATAAATAGTAAATAGAAATTTACCATATGCTAAATTACCTTGAATTGCTCCCAGAAGAGCATATTGCCTATTGATAATTCTATTATCAACGAGTGTCATTTTTATAGGAAAATTAATTACATCTCTAAACTGTGCTTTTAGGAGGATTTTAACCGCTCCTATGTGTACCATATTGAGAGATTTTCTCAACTTTGGTTTAATATGCAAAAGCTTTTTTGCTATTTCACCATTTGTTAAGAGTAGCAAATAAACTTTACCTGCTGTATTTTTTATGTCCACTGAAAGTTCTTCAGTGTTAAAACAATAAAATATTTTATTTTTTCTAGAAAAGGCTCTAGAAACTAAACTTTGTAAAGTTTTTGGTTGATTAAAAACCTGTTTTGTGTCAAGCTTGAATTTAAGCTTGCTAATTTTTGTTAGTTGATCTGGTCCCCACACCTTTCGCTACACCCGGGAGTCGAACCGGAGTCTCCAAGGAAACCAACCGGCCCAACTCCCAACTGAGCTGGGGTGGGGGATGTAAAGAAATTAAATCAAATATACTCTTTTATCTCAATTTTTGTATATATAAAATATATATAAAAAATCGGCCCATGTGCGGCCCCTAGGGCCGGCCCTTGTAATTACTGGTTGCACACATGTTACAATTCTGTAAGCTAAGGGTTTTTTTTTTTTTTTTCGTTTATCTTATTTCACACTTTGTAACTTATCTCTTCTCTTTGTAAATATATCTTATCTCTAAATATGGTTTTATAATTTTTAAATCTTTATTACTAACTATTTATTATTTCATTTAGTTATAATCTGCGCAATACACGAGTTTCTAACGCAGCATGATTCCATATAACAAAATATACAATGACAACTAGAGTTTAGATGGCTTTTTGGTTTGGATGGACTTGAATTCTCCAAGTTGTAGTATGAATCTTTTTGGCAAATATCAAAATCTTATGACTATAATTGTTCGTATGTATAAAGACAAACATATGTCATTAATAATTTTGTAAAGATGCAAACTGAAATGAAAACACATTTGGCCTCATTCCAAAAAGCAACCATGCATGCATGTTAGACCTCCTTCCCCAGAAAGAACTCTTTGTTGGACTTCATTCATAAGATAATCTCACTTAGAATATAATCATCAGAACTCACACATGCACTCTTCACCCTGTACATGTACTTTCTGGGGAAAATTCATTTATATACAACATAATGTTGTTTTGGCGTTATTAATAACAACGTAAATATGTGGGTTTTAAACTCTTGACATTATGGTGTCGCTTGCAAAAGTGTAACTATTATCCACATGACTTTATGTCTTTTAAATAGAGAAAAACAAAAACTAAATTACTTGTTAAGTATATTTATATGATCATTGGGGTTGGTGGTCTAATGGTTTGTCTCTAAGAAAACCTAAGGTTTGGAGGTCACGGTTTAAGTCCTACAATTGACAGTATTAAAGAAATTCGTCGTTACACAAGCGTTCATGTTAGATAAGGTTATTTTTATTAATCTTCATAACCATGAAATAATAAGGTTTTTTTTTATTAATCTTCATAACCATGAAATACATAAAAATTATCTTGTATATTTTGTTTAGGGTGTGCCTGTTGGCACACCAATGTGCCTGTTGGCACACCAAACCCTAGCAAAATTAGGGTTTATCTACGCAGCGTATACGTCTCTACGCAGCGTAGATAAACCATGGATCTCAGTGCCTAATAACCAATCATTGCACAAAAAACAAAGTTTATATAGATCAATACGCAGCGTATATAACCTTCCAGAATTTTGTTTCAACATTCGGCCTATTTGTGGTAAAAATTCTCACCCGGTTACAATGTTAACTCGCTTAAAATTGATTTACTAAGACTTTTGACCCGTTTAAGGGATTTAAGCAATTTAGTCTAAAAACTAGCTCTTTTCCTTTCACACTTCATAATTCCACATCTAAAATATTTACTTATATTCCACCACAACTATTTTTGCGTTGGATTTGGCATAACTAATTTATTATCCCAAAGTTACCATTCGGTTGGTCATTTTACACAAATGACCCATTTTAGGCATTTGACCCACATATGTGCATGCCTATAACTTTTTATTCTATCTACGGATTACATAATCATAATTCAAATTCCTAAACTACCTCTAAGGGTCGTTTGTCCGGTTTTCCCATCAAGGGCCTTTTGGTAAAATTTAGTCCCCCATTTTACGACGAAGGACTTTCGCTACTTATTTGACAAAAAATGTACGTTTAACCACAATCATATTTATACGTACCTGGCTCGGGTTAACCTATTGACCCGTTTCAATACCTTGCCTCCATAATATGCTAATCCATAACAACGCTAATTCATAAACCATTTTATCCTGTAAGCATAAGACTTGACAAGTACTTATTAGTCATCGTTTGTCAAATGACATCAGTATTACCAATTGACCCGTTTGGTCTAAATGACCAACATTTTGTGCTTAAATTGAATGGTATTTATTTACCATTTCATTTAGTAACTCTCTTTGAATTTTTTACCATTTAGTTATGTCCTTAACCCGTTTCTTACGCGATTAACCCAACATAGTTTATGCCACTTGGTGCATTTTAAAATCTCAACTTTTATCCATTTATATGTGGCTCAAATCATCGTTTACCCTTTTATCCGTTTAGGCCTACTCATAAGGTAGCCATTCGAAAACTCATTTCTACATATGTCATTCCACGATTAAATTGCCATTTCGTCCTTTTTACCATTATACATGGTTTTCCAACTTTTGATATGTTCCGACCCGTACCATTTCGCGTCGGAAACCATGTCTTAAATATTATCTTTATCATATATGTGATTTTTAGAATAAGCTCGTATTCAACAAAAGGGCGTAAGTTTCACTTACCTTGCATCCGGTTTATGCTCTTTTCCGCGGACTCGGTCCGTTTGACCCGCTTCTTCCCCAAGCCTCCACCTAGCTCGTTTAGCGTCAAACTATCGTCATCATTTACAAGGTGATTAGATTAGCCTTTAACAATCACGACTATTCCACCTTACGTATTTTCTATGTCAAAACTACTATTCGACTTCATAATTTGTTAGTTCAACTTATCAAAAGTTTACTACTTTTGATCACATGATTTACACTATTAAGTCTAAATCAACATGATTATTAGAACCTTTATCGCTTCATATTACGCATAAGTTGCCATATCATTCAAATGCACGTTTGACTCGAAATTTCAACATTTTAGCTTTCATTTAGGCATTTTAACAAACACCTAATGAGCATAATTTTACACATTTACAAACTAGTTCATAATTAGTTATTTTTACCAAGATTAACATCTTTTACCAATTCAATGTCTAATCATGCTTCCATATCAAAATTAACTTCATAAAGCCTTATTAACACCGAATTCAAGATCATAATTCTAGTGTTCCTCATTATTCTTGAAAACCCATTAAACACCTAAGTATGGATTATGAGTTTTATCAACATAAACACAATTTCATTAGTTTATTAACTAGGGTTTGTTTCTAATCATGCATTCATCCTATTTTCACCCAAATAACCATCATTCAAGCTCAAATTCGGGATTTCAAGTGTTTATCAAGAATTTGAGATGGAACAAAATAGTGAAATTTGACATATCTTATGATCACTTCACTGAGGTGATCACTAATCCGTGCTTGAATTTCAATTTGGGTGTGATTTGCCCTTCCAGTTGCTTGAATTTAGGCTAGTTAGGGTTTGAACATGAGAGCTCCCTGGCTCCTCTGGAAGTCTCGACCAGAACACACACTTAGGGTGTGTGTTTTGGTGTTAGTGTTTTATTTAATTAAAACTAGTTTTCTAGTTTACCACTTTTAATCCCTCAAGGTTTCAAGTTTTATAAAAAGTTTAACTAATTCATGTTTCCTTTATTGCTTTAACCTCACTTGACTAACTAGGTTGATTATTCCTAGTTAACTTAATAGATTCGGGAAGTTATAACCCGTTATATTTTAAGTCCCGTTAACTCGGGCCTTTTATAAGCTTTATTTCCTCAAAAGCTTTTATTCACTTTCTTATTTAATATTAGGTTTATTTATTTAAATCCTAATATTCACCGGGTTTACTTTTAGCACTTAAGGTATTTTACCCGTTTATTTTCGGTTAATTTAATATAATTAATAAACCCGTTTTTGGGGTGTTACAAAGAAGACTCCAAAATGAGTTGGATGGCCAGGGAAAACGTGGTAGCACTGATGTGTTCAAATATTAACATATAAATTTCATCAAATGAGGCATAAAACTAACCCCTTTTTAGTACTAATGTTGGAAAAAGTGTGATTTTGTCTTCCTTTTTTATTTTCAGGATTAAATGAGCTCAAATTAACAAAAGAAGCAAAAAGACATCAAAATCTAACATAAATACAAGAAAAGGAACAAGACGTGGCATGCCCGACCCCACGACAGCATCTTCCCAAGCAAAACAAGAGATCAGTAGCCTGAACACGCCCCGTGCTCAGCCAGCACGGGGGCGTACCCAAGTGTCAGCAGAAAAGACAAAGTGGTAGAAGCTTCTATTGCCCACCACGGGGCCGTGCTCAGCGGACACGGGGCCGTGGTCAACTGTAAGATTCGCACAATCCAGCAAATCTGCATAGTACAAAGATTCTTCTGCACCACGGGGTCGTGCTCAGCGGACACGGGGGCGTGGTCAACTAATAAGACAAAGCTGCATTTAATGAAGAAAGAGAAGGATGTGTACACGGGGCCGTGCCCACTGGACACGGGGCCGTGCCCGAGCTTCTGTTCAGCCTATAAATAGAAGTGCTTGGCTCAAGCTCAAACCATCCCTTGGCACACCACCTCTCTTACACTTCACCCACCACCCACCACCACCATAACACCATCATCCACCACCATCATCCATTGTCCATCGTAGAGTGTGTGAGTCGTCTCGGGATCCAAGATTGATCGTAAGAGTTCTTGACAATCAAGGCCATGGTTGCCTAAGTCTCTTACATCACTTGGTGAAGACAAAGTGTCTAGTGTAATACTTTTTATTTCTAATATTTTGCACTTTTTATTTGGTTTTGTATTAATGACTTTAATAACTAGTTGCTTATGTTGAAGGTGATCTTTCCTTATCGTTTGTCCGTGGTGTCTTGGCATTATTTTACTGTCTATATAAAATAAAAGATTTTCACCATTCATATCTCCACGGTCTATATGGAGGTATGTTGGCTACCTGGTCGGGGGTTAAGGGAACAGTGTGGTAAAGGTCTTGCCATTGTTCAGCGTTTAGAGGTCCTGCAATGGACCTGGGTCAAATTTAGTAGGACCTCCTTCAATACTTCACGGTATTGGATGGCGGGGGTCCAAACTCTTTGACCCCCTCATAAGTTAACTACTATTAATACTATAACCCGGCTATTTAGGACTGTATCCCTGCTGACTCAGACTACTTAGCCGAGGGTAACGTCACATCCAAAAGAGGGGCCTACCATAATACTGCATTAATAACTTAATTCATTATCTTCCAATAATCCACCCTTTTAGGATTGTATCCTTGCTGACTCAAACTACTGGGGTGAGGGTAACGTCACCTTCAAAAGAGGGGCCTACTACAATAACTAAGATAATCTCTTAATTATGTGCAAAAGTGCGGAAATAATCAAAGGTTACACTAGATACGAGTCGGAACCAAGTGATTCATCTTGTCTATCTGTTTTTTCTTTTTATTTTTATTTTTCAGCATTTAGTTAGTTTTTATTTTTCTTAGTTTAAAACATTTTTCTAAACTTTTTATTTTGATTAGACGTTGAGGATAAACCGGTACTAAAAGCTCTTGTGTCCTTGGACGACCTCGGTATCTTGCCAACACTATACTACGCTCACGATGGGTGCACTTGCCCATATGTGTGTTTAGTGTTAGTAAAATATCGTGTTTTATAAATTTAAAACTTGGCTAAAAATAAGTGTTAAAGGGGCTTAAAATATACACCTAAAATATATAACACTTCACACGCATCAAGTTTTTGGCGCCGCTGCCGGGGACACAAGGATTTTAAGAAAGTTAGGAATCAACGGCCTAATCGTTTTTCTTATTTTTCATTTTTTTAGGAATTTTTTTTTAGATTTTTTCAGCTTCTGCAGAACTCAGCACGGGTCGTGCCCGCTGAACACGCCCCGTGCCCAATCATTGGAACTGGCAATCCTGTTTTAAGTCAGACAGTAAGCTAAACACGGGGCCGTGCCCACTCAACACGCCCCCGTGCCCAAGTTTCAGTTACTGAAAACAGAACCGTAAGATCCCTACGGTTGGTAATTTCTGACACAACCATGAGTGATACTGATACTTTTTACTTTCGGCACTCTTATGGTACTATGTGGTGTCAATTATGTGGTGGTAACCATAAGGAATTAGAATGTTTTTTTCTAAATTATAAACCCCACTATATAGACCCATCATTTCCTAGTATCCTTAAGAGGGGCGAAAGTAAAAATAATCCCTATCGCTCCCTCGAATGCGCCCAACCGGATATTCTAGGAGAAATGCTTCTCGATGAATTATTTCAACTAGAAGATCTAATTTTTAATTGGTTAAAAGAACTTAGGAAAGATTTCAATAATCTTTTCCAAGACAATAACCAAGAAGAGAGGTTGGAACCGCATTCAAACAACTTCATTGTTGCCAATGATACTTCTAACTCTAGTGAGGATTTGAGCGATAGTCGTCCCTGTGTCGATTGTGCCGTGAAGGACTCCCCATCAACTTCGTTTGATGCATACATAGACCTGAGCGATTCGACATACACCTTCTTTAACGAGAGCCCGGGAAAGGGTTGGACTTGTCCACCTACATATAGCATAGGAATCACCCTCACCGACAACCTCTTGCGTTCTCATCTTAATCTAGATCAATTAAGGTATCTTAGGCACTTTGGGGTCGTTCCATCCAGTAAGGAGCCGCCCGATCCGGAAAAGTTCCTTAAAAATAGACGAACTTCATAAAACAGCCTTCCGACACGGGGCCATGCCCAGGTCAACACGCCCCCGTGTCCACCAAAAGATTCCCTTCTGACTTTTGTCAGAATACGGACAAAACGTGTCAGGATCTTGCCTGCACACGGGGCTGTGTCCAGCCGACACGGGGCCGTGTCCAGCACGCTGTCGTTTTCTATAAATGCAGCCAAGAACCCTGCACATTTGGACCATCCAGGGACAGAGATTTGGAGGGATTTTCTGACTTACCATCCTAGGTATGTTGTAAAAGAAGGTTCCTACAAGCATCTTGTCCTTTCCTCTTTTATCTATTGCCTTCTTCTTCATCTTTCTTGCACCAAGAACTCCATTAAAAGCTTGATTTCAAGCTTTGTTGTGATGTTTATTGAATTTCTATTCAAGGAATCTTGTTAAAAATAAGTTACACAACATGGTTTTAAGTTATTTCTGCTCAAAAATGCTTCATAAATTAAGAAAATGATTTGAAACCCCAAGATTCCTTGTTCTAGAAATCTGCAGAAAGTTGAACACGGGGCCTTGTTCATTGAGCACGGGGCTGTGCCCGTGGTACTGTTTCATTAAAACAAACTGTTTTTGGTTTGTTTTCGTAGAATGTCTAGCCAAAACAGCGGAACCTCTTCTGCGCACTCAAGGAACAGCCGACGGGAAAGGAGGCCATTGATTGAAGCAACTCTCGTAAGGTATGTAATGGCGTTACGTGAAGCACTTGACGAGATGACTTCAGTGGAGGAGGTCCTCATTGACCGTATAAACTATCTCTCGGTGGGGTTGGAAAACAGTTTCCGGGAAATAAACCTCTTGCACCAGAGGTTAAACATTCTGGTAACACCTCCTATGGAACCAATCCTCCCTCAAGAGGATTGGAACCTCGCACTTGGAATTCAAAATCCTACCGGTTGGGACGACATTCCGGCGGAACCTCTTCTTGAAGAACTCCAAGAAATTCCGGTGGAAGTTACACCTCCTCAACCCGATGCTCATGAGCCCGCTTTTCTTCTCCATCGAAGAATGGCTCGCCGATGTATAAGGAGCCCATACCCGTAGGGAGAAGTTATCAAGCCACTTTTAACCGAGAGATCTATCTTTTCGGAAATTTTGCTAAGTAGAATAATTAGTAGGCTAGAAACTTCTTGGATTTCTTGTGTTTCTTTGACCTAACTAGCTAGTATTTTAATTTTTAGGACTATTATGTAATTCTCTCTATGATTAATGAATGATGGTTTTAGTTAATTTGGTGTTTTGGATGGTGTTGAAATGAATAAAACACACTTGAGATGGCAAAGGATGCAAGGGAAACTTGAACCAGCACTTCATACAGGAAAACAGAACCGTCCGACAAATTTCTTCATTTACAGTAAGCTCAGCACGGGCCGTGTCCACCCAACACGGCCCCGTGCTGCACAGTCTGCAGAGAAAGACCCAGTTCAGGTAACTGGACACGGGCCGTGTCCACCCAACACGCCCCCGTGTCCAGACTTCTGTTTCTCTTGTTTAATTTTGTTACTGGCACTTGAACACGGGGCCGTGCCCGGATCACACGGGGCCGTGTTCAGCGCCCAGTAACACAAAATTTTTGCTTTTCACACCTTTTTACACATTCAACCAACCTAAAAACTTATTTTTGGGACACATTGAGGACAATGTGTAATTTAAGTGTGGGGGGATGCTAAAACCTTCAAACTTGCAAGTCCTAAATACAAGCCTTACACAAAACTCTATTGGAACCGCTAATCACCCCAAATTTTTTTCAAAAATTTTCAATTTTTTTACTTGTCTAGGTTTAATTCGGGAAATTCAAGTTCTTAAAAAGGTTATATTTTTATGAATTTACAACCGATAGCGTCGTGATAAAAAGAACCAACATAAGAAAATTATGAAAAGGCATGACAAGCTTAGTTAAAATTTAATTATATATACTTGATCGCATAAAAACCCATTCCCACAAAAGTGAGTTTTGAGCCTTTATTGAGCAAACACTTACATATCATTTGACTAAATGCTCATTTTCGTTTCTTGTGTGAATAGCCGCTTGGTTCTTACGACTCTAGAACTTGCCATGACGATACATTCCCGGTCCTTACCAACTTAAACCCGAGTAAGTAAATGATGGAGGCATTAGGACTAACCCTTTTTATTTCTACACCATTATTTTTCTTTTTTTTTACCACCTACCCAAAATCCCCCTAGTTAGCCCCTTTGAGCCTAAACCTTTTCATTTCATAACCCAAACCAAACACCCTTTTTACCTACCAAAACCTTTTTCATTTTTACCCCTTTGTTTTAGTAACAAGTTCGGTTCTTTATAGGACTTTTGAAAAAAAAAAATTGTTGTTGATGATGAAGCAAAAGAAAATAAACAAACAAGTTCATTAAAAATAACTTTGTTTGAATAAATAGCTTCATCAAAAATAAAAGTTACAAAAATAAAAAGTCATACGAAAACCGACACTTGTTACGTTTTTCGCCCTTTTTACTAACCACTAACCACCAACCCAACCACCTACCTTTAACCCAAGCCTAACCCTTAACCCACAAAGTCCTCTTGATATTCACAAAGGTATATAAGTTAAAAAGGAGGATGATTGATTGCTTGGCAAGCCTATGGTAGGAGTAAGTTCCATGCCGCTCTCGAGTGATCCACAAAAATACATTTTCGGCCGAGTGTTGAGTGATCCCCGTGAGGTATGTGAACTTGTATATAAATAGAATTTTACAAAGGCATGTTATGCCCTAATAAGTAATTTACCTTATGAAAAGTTTTAAATAAATCATGACGAATAGGATTGTAAATAAATAAAAATAAAATTAAATAAAGAATCTTGGAAATCCCGACACTCTACGACAAGCTCGAAACCTTCTTTTCTACCCATTCCATTTGGGAGTGTAAATAGCCACATATTAAAGAGTTTTGCTTGAGGACTAGCAAAGATTCAAGTGTGGGGGTATTTGATGTGTTCAAATATTAACATATAAATTTCATCAAATGAGGCATAAAACTAACCCCTTTTTAGTACTAATGTTGGAAAAAGTGTGCTTTTGTCTTCCTTTTGCATTTTCAGGATTAAATGAGCTCAAATTAACAAAAGAAGCAAAAAGACATCAAAATCTAACATAAATACAAGAAAAGGAACAAGACGTGGCATGCCCGACCCCACGACAGCATCTTCCCAAGCAAAACAAGAGATCAGTAGCCTGAACACGCCCCGTGCTCAGCCAGCACGGGGGCGTGCCCAAGTGTCAGCAGAAAAGACAAAGTGGTAGAAGCTTCTATTTCCCACCACGGGGCCGTGCTCAGCGGACACGGGGCCGTGGTCAACTCTAAGATTCGCACAATCCAGCAAATCTGCATAGTACAAAGATTCTTCTGCACCACGGGGTCGTGCTTAGTGGACACGGGGGCGTGGTCAACTAATAAGACAAAGCTGCATTTAATGAAGAAAGAGAAGGATGTGGACATGGGGCCATGCCCACTGGACACGGGGCCGTGCCCGAGCTTCTGTTCAGCCTATAAATAGAAGTGCTTGGCTCAAGCTCAAACCATCCCTTGGCACACCACCTCTCTCACACTTCACCCACCACCCACCACCACCATAACACCATCATCCACCACCATCATCCATTGTCCATCGTAGAGTGTGTGAGTCGTCTCGGGATCCAAGATTGATCGTAAGAGTTCTTGACAATCAAGGCCATGGTTGCCTAAGTCTCTTACATCACTTGGTGAAGACAAAGTGTCTAGTGTAATACTTTTTATTTCTAATCTTTTGCACTTTTTATTTGGTTTTGTATTAATGACTTTAATAACTAGTTGCTTATGTTGAAGGTGATCTTTCCTTATCGTTTGTCTGTGGTGTCTTGGCATTATTTTACTGTCTATTTAAAATAAAAGATTTTCACCATTCATATCTCCACGGTCTATATGGAGGTATGTTGGCTACCTGGTCGGGGGTTAAGGGAACGGTGTGGTAAAGGTCTTGCCATTGTTCAGCGTTTAGAGGTCCTGCAATGGACCTGGGTCAAATTTAGTAGGACCTCCTTCAATACTTCACGGTATTGGATGGCGGGGGTCCAAACTCTTTGACCCCCTCATAAGTTAACTACTATTAATACTATAACCCGGCTATTTAGGACTGTATCCCTGCTGACTCAGACTACTTAGCCGAGGGTAACGTCACCTCCAAAAGAGGGGCCTACCATAATACTGCATTAATAACTTAATTCATTATCTTCCAATAATCCACCCTTTTAGGATTGTATCCTTGCTGACTCAAACTACTGGGGTGAGGGTAACGTCACCTTCAAAAGAGGGGCCTACTACAATAACTAAGATAATATCTTAATTATGTGCAAAAGTGCGGAAATAATCAAATGTTACACTAGATACGAGTCGGAACCAAGTGATTCATCTTGTCTATCTGTTTTTTATTTTTATTTTTATTTTTCAGCATTTAGTTAGTTTTTATTTTTCTTAGTTTAAAACATTTTTCTAAACTTTTTATTTTGATTAGACGTTGAGGATAAACCGGTACTAAAAGCTCTTGTGTCCTTGGACGACCTCGGTATCTTGCCAACACTATACTACGCTCACGATGGGTGCACTTGCCCATATGTGTGTTTAGTGTTAGTAAAATATCGTGTTTTATAAATTTAAAACTTGGCTAAAAATAAGTGTTAAAGGGGCTTAAAATATACACCTAAAATATATAACACTTCACACGCATCAGCACCAACTAAGTATGGAGGTTTGGGGTTCAGGACTTTACAGGACGCAAACCTCTCGATGCTTGCAAAGTGGTGGTGGAGATTCAAGACTGAGCCGGATAGTTTGTGGAGAAAAGTTGTTTGGGCCATTCATAGTAACTCAAGGGCCTGGAATATTATACCGGTAAAATTATCGAGTGCAGGGCCGTGGTAACAAATTTACAACATTACTCCAATCTTGATGAATAAAGGAGTCGATATCGGTAGGAGTTTAACAGGAGTGGTTTATGAAGGATTGGATATTGCATTTTGGGTGGATATATGGGTTGGGACAGAACCTTTACTCTCCAGGTTTCCATTACTTTTCCAATTGGAAATGGAAAAGTGGTGTACAGTCGCGGAGAGGTTGCAAATCGGGTATCATGGGGCTACTTGGAATTGGGTTTGGAGAAGGCAAGTGTTAGAAGGTGAAGAAGTACAGGAGCTCCAGCAACTATCTTCGCTGCTCGAAGGCATCTCGGCTACAGTTGGTCGCGATAGATGGCAATGGCACTTGGACTCTTCTCTTTTGTTCTCTGTCGCTAGCATAAAAAAGATTCTTCATTGCCACAACAGGTCTAATCAGGAGTACGTCGTTGAATGGAACAATTGGATACCAAAGAAAGTCAGTATAGTTGTGTGGAGAGTGGAAAAGGAAAGGCTTCCAACCAGGGATGCACTAGCTAAGCGGGGTATTGCGGTCCAATCCTCGGAATGTATCCTTTGCAGAGAATACCCAGAAACGAGCGATCACCTTCTCGTCTCGTGCGAATATGCCCAGGTCGTTTGGCAGATTTTGTTTCAATGGTGTAAGTCTCACCCTATCATTGCATTCAGCCTTAAGGATATACTTGAGTCTCACAAGCAGCTTGGTGGAACAAGGAAAAAAGGAAGGCTTTTCATGCAATTTGCCAAGTTACTATTTGGAGCCTTTGGAACATGAGAAACGAGCTTATGTTTTCCGAAAAAGAAAAAACAATTAGCAACATCGTCGAAGAGATCAAGATTAAAAGTTTCCTTTGGATAAAGAATCGATCAAAAATTCGGATATGTCCTGGGAGCAATGACGTAGTTTTGATGTGTTTTAATTTTGTCCTTGTATTGGTGTAAGGTGGTTTAATTGGTGTTTGTAATTTTGGTGCTAGCCCTGGCTAGAAGTTAATAAAATTTTTATGTTGGCCGTTCAAATAGAAAAAATATTATTATTATTATTATTATTATTATTATTATTGCAACGTTTTAAAATAAAACAAGTTGGTTTGTTTTTTTGGTTCAACAAGTTCGAGTTTAGCCATTAAAAACGTTGACTACTATTTGGGTTGACAAGCGGGTTCAATTCAAGATTTGCTTTTTGATTGTGTTTCTGTGAGCAAATGGGTACGGTTCTGAAAAGTCATTTTAGACTGAACGGTTTTTGTTTGTTTTAAATCGACAAGGAGGTTGATTTCTGGTGCTGATTTGAACGAGTATGGTTCAAAGTCTTTAGGTTAAACAAGTTAGTTTGATCAAGTAATATTTTTCGGGTTGAACGCGTTTGGGTTTTCCTGAGGTTAGAGTTGGCAAGGAAGAACCAACCTGGAGGATCAAGACCAACCAGAGGATTGGTAAGAAGATCAAAGGGTCGATCGAGTTTCTTCAAGAAGTCGTTACCCATGTTACAAGTCAAGATGAGTCTAAAGTCTAAGGGAACATGTTATGATCCAAGAAAGCTAGTGTTTGCTCAAGATCGCAACCGAGTCAATGGTGATGCGAGTTCTTATGACCAAAGGACGAGTCGTGGAGAAAGGACTAGTCGAGTAGAAGGTCACAAGAATGTTCGAGCTAGGAAGGAGCCGAAAAACACAGCTAGAGATCAAGATGTGTTCTATGAGAATCAAGACAAAGAAGACATGTTGGAGCCTACTCATTTCGAGTCGGAAATTAAGGGGGTGATTGTTGGTGGTAATTCCTGACTCCTCACAAGTCGGTGATGGGAAAAGGGTGACAAAGGAGTTCAAGTCACAATTCGGTGAACTTGAGGGATCAATTTTGACAAATTGGTCATAATTGGTTAAGTTTCCTAATTACATTATAATTATATTTGGTAATGTCTTGGTCACCAAGTTAGGGTTATTTGGTAATGTCTTGGCTACCAAGTTAGGGTAAGCCTATATAAACCAAGGTAGGGTTAGACATTATTAAGAGTCAAGAGAAGATAAGCGACAAGACTAGAGAGAAACTGAGTTATGGTTTAAGAGTCTGTAATCAGGTTTGAGTTATTTTCTTATTAATAAGATTGAGAGTTATTCGATCTAAATTCTCTTCTTCATCTTTTCTATTCGGTTTGATTGTCGATTGGGACTTGAGGAAGTGCAAACTAGGCTTGAAAAATAGGTTTAAATAGCTGAAAATTCGCTTTTTCCGACTAAACGTATGCTCACGCATCGTGAGGGATAATGATCAACGGGTCGGGACGTGCTAAGACCCCTAAGATGACTAAACAGTCGGGTGGCAAAAATTGTAATTTCTATGAACTTTTTTGAATAGTTTCCCTGAAATATTGTTTTTTTCTTCCGGATTCTCTCGTGTGCTCGTTTCTTCTACGTTTTTGCTTGTTTTAGCTCCATTTGCACATGAACAATTGCAAAATAGATAAACCAATACATACGAGCTAAAAACTACTAAAAATGACAACGAAACCATACAAAATTATACAAAATACGAAGGACAAATAGATGTGTTTTGCGACACATCAAACATCCCCACACTTGAATTTTTTCGTCCTCGAAAAAAACTACAATTGAAGCATTATAAAAATATTTGTGTTTCAAAAGCGTTAGATTACTTAATTTCATATATGATAACACATTAACTAAGATTGCGAATATTGTTATCCACTAAAACCCAACCACCAACAAATCAGGCCCCAATCATGCTTATTCTTTTATGTTCAAGTTAACAATCCATCTAAGGGTCTCACACTCAAGAATCACAGTTTAACCTAATCCCATATCAAGCTTTCAAGGCACAAGCTAGATCATTTTTTCCTACCACTGCAAACCAAACCCTACATGTATTTGAAATTAAACTTTCGGGTCAGGATTTAGAGAGAACGGTGAAAAGTGTGAGAACGGTGAGAACGATTTTGGTGGTGACATGTGGCATTGATGCTAAATTACACTAAGGGGTAATATTGTCAAAAAACCCACTCACCTGAACTGGGTATTCAAATAAAACGCTATAAAAACACACAATTCAGAAAAACGACATGAAAATAACCAGTTAAAAAGCCATAAAACACCTAGTTCAGAAAAACACCATGAAAAAACTTAGTTGAAAACGCCATAAAACACTCAGTTCAGAAAAACGCCATGAAAATACCTAGTTAAAACGCCATAAAAACACATAGTTCAGAAAAACGCCATGAAAATACATAGTCTAAAACGCCATAAAACACCCGGTTCAGAAAAATTCCATAAAACCCAGTTAATTTTTTTTTTTCAAAAAGTATATCAATAGTATACTCGTTGGAAAGATAAAAAAAAACGCTGAGTTTTATGGTGTAATTTTTTTCGAAAAATAATCACGTATAAAAAAGTTATTGTCGGTTAAAAATGATGGGGGAAAATGGCATGTGATTAGCATGTGCATCTTTGTTTGAATCTTCCTATTTCACCCCTTCTGGTAGTTCCAAGGCCCCTATTATTTACAAAAATGTCACCGCATCAATCTCAGCCACAAACCACTAAGATCTTGTGGCTGAGAATCGTTCTCACCGTTCTTACACTTTAAGGCGTTCTCTCTGATTTTGTTCCTTAAACTTTCTAGATGGATGAATTGATGACCTTTTTTTTTTCATATAGCCCAACTCAATGGTGTTCAATCAAGCTAAAACTTGATATATGACACATAAGCTGCAACTTGGTAGGGGCTGTACTTGGGCCTGATCTAGTATCTTGTGATCTTTTCAAGCAAGCTTGTCTTTTAACTTTTTTTTAGTTACAGGACTTGCAAAACACCAATAAACAAACATTTAACCAATTCACGGTGAAACAGCAATAAACAATTACTAAAAGGGGGGATGGGCTTACACATTGAAAACTATTTTGTCTTTCAGGCAATCAATATCAAACGCTTCAACACATCAAGGGTGCCTACCAACTCTAAAGACTAAAATAATGCTACAATGTTAATCTAGTTTCTCAACCAAAGTAAATGTAGGTTTTCTTTTTATTAATTATACTGGCTCAAAGGAGCTCGGACTTTATAGTTCTCATAGGGCCTCCGAAACCAGTGGACCGGCCATGTTCATGTATTATACGAGTTGAACATCAGAATATAAATAACTAATATCTTTATAAATATAGATTCTAAATGAAATTACATACAACATTAAAAAAATACAACAGTAAATGGGTTTAGTTAGGTATAAAAGTGTGGTTTAAAACAATATTGGGCTATATGAGTTTAACTATATATGTGTGTAAACTAATCAAAAGGGCTGTATGAGTTTAACTATATATGTGCGTAAACTAATCAAAAGTTGACGGTTTACCAAAGAAATTGGTTTTTTTTTTTTTTTACAGGTGAACTTCTTTTGTGGTTATTCACATCCCCAAGTCGGGGACCCTAACCAAGATCTGACCCAGACTACGTGTCTTAACCGGGCACGCGCTGGGTGTAGTCAGACTTGGCTACGGCTATCGCCCGGAACCGTACCACCTCCACACGAGATACCTCGCTGGAGTAATGGCCGGATAAAACCGGGGCGGCTCAGGCTCGAACTTACGCAACATTGGCTAACAAGCGCTTACCATCATTGCCTGGTCCCCACACCTTTCTCTACACCCGGGAGTCGAACCGGAGTCTCCAAGGAAACCAACCGGCCCAACTCCCAACTGAGCTGGGGTGGGGGATGTAAAGAAATTAAATCAAATATACTCTTTTATCTAAATTTTTGTATATATAAAATATATTAAAAAAATCGGCCCATGTGCGGCCCCTAGGGCCGGCCCTTGTAATTACTGGTTGCACACATGTTACAATTCTGTAAGCTAAGGGTTTTTTTTTTTTTTCGTTTATCTTATTTCACACTTTGTAACTTATCTCCTCTTTGTAAATATATCTTATCTCTAAATATGGTTTTATAATTTTTAAATCTTTATTACTAACTATTTATTATTTCATTTACTTATAATCTGCGTAATACACGAGTTTCTAACGCAGCGTGATTCCATATAACAAAATATAGAGTTTAGATGGCTTTTTGGTTTGGATGGACTTGAATTCTCCAAGTTGTAGTATGAATCTTTTTGGCAAATATCAAAATCTTATGACTATAGTTGTTCGTATGTATAAAGACAAACATATGTCATTAATAAATTTGTAAACATGCAAACTGAAATGAAAACACATTTGGCCTCATTCCAAAAAGCAACCATGCATGCATGTTAGACCTCCTTCCCCAGAAAGAACTCTTTGTTGGACTTCATTCATAAGATAATCTCACTTAGAATATAATCATCAGAACTCACACATGCACTCTTCACCCTGTACATGTACTTTCTGGGGAAAATTCATTTATATACAACATAATGTTGTTTTGGCGTTATTAATAACAACGTAAATATGTGGGTTTTATACTCTTGTCATTATGGTGTCGCTTGCAAAAGTGTAACTATTATCCACATGACTTTATGTCTTTTAAATAGAGAAAAACAAAAACTAAATTACTTGTTAAGTATATTTATATGACCATTGGGGTTGGTGGTCTAATGGTTTGTCTCTAAGAAAACCTAAGGTTTTGAGGTCGCGGTTTAAGTCCTACAATTGACAGTATTAAAGAAATTCGTCGTTACACAAGTGTTCATGTTAGATAAGGTTTTTTTATTAATCTTCATAACCATGAAATACTAAGGGTTTTTTTTTTTTTATTATTAATCTTCATAACCATGAAATACGTAAAAATTATCTTGTATATTTTGTTTATGGTCAAATATAATTATAAATACCTTAGAAGATACAAATATTTCTATTGATATTATGAAAACACCGTGAATACTAAATTTGTTCACATATCTTATGACTATACAGATAGATCTATGATCATTTCGTGGTTTTCTAGGTATATTTGTTATTAATCTGGTGTCGAAATTTCAAGATTTGATTTACTGAATGAATTATTTATCGAAACAATCACATCAGTACCTTTTCACTTTCTTGTTGCTTTGTAACTTGTTATTTTATCTCATTGATAATGTAATGTCTATGATAGAATTTCTTTTCACGAATCTTAAATAAGTTAATATTTTCTTATACATTCCTTTGTTAGAATTTTTGATTAAGTATGTTGGAACAATCGGATTGAGCAAACAAAACAAACACAAAGATTTATGTAACTAATCACTATAGTTACGAATTCTATATTATTAAGAACAAAGACCACACATTAGGGGAGGGGGTGGTGATCACTCATCACTCACAACATTCAATCAAGTTTCGCCATGTCATCAACCATTATTCCATCACTCATAATCTTTTTTAGTGGAAATGCACATCACTCACAACACCTAACAATAAACCCTCACACCCCCTCACATCCTTCCTTCCATCACGCGTGAAAAAAATAACGGAATCCATGTATCACTCGTTAATTTTGTAGGGTGGCGGTGGTTTGTTTACATTTTCCACGCGTGGAAAACTTCATCACGCACAAAAAAGTGCACCGCCCCTCCTACCCTTACAATGACCATAAATCATCTATTTATACTAAAGAATACTTGATCACCAAGTTAAGAAACCTATCCCAACTAGACCATGACACCTAATTAAATAATAACTCAAACAAACATAATCCTTAAAAATAAGTAACAAGATAAACATTAATTAAAAGATTACAGTTTCTTCAATCTCGTGTTTTTTGTGTTCGATCAAAGATCTGATTCCATCAATTGGTGATAAAATTACATCGTAAAAAGTTGTAAAAAACTGAGTTTTTTTTTCCAAACTAGTGTTGGTAGAAGAAGTATTTACCATTTTAATGTTACTTAAAAACTATTTACCTAAATAGTGTTTTTAATTTGTTTTGCATTTACCTTTCTTTTATTCACATACTAGACTTTTTTTTTCTTTTTTTATTCACTCAGCCATTTTTCTTATTCTTTTTTAGGTTTAGTATTTCAGGTATTTTTATCAATCTAGTATTTTTAACAACTCCATATAATTCTTTCCATTTTCAATCAACTTATGTGAAAGTTCGACTACACAAATCATCCCAAATGAATTAACACTGAAATAAAAAAAAATAATCAAACATTAAAATCTGACTCACCATCGGTCTCCATATCAAATAAAAACAAAAAGAAATGTCAAATAAAATCAAGTCACTGCCGGTCTCAATGTCAAATAAAAGGGAGTCACTTCTGGTCTTTATATCAAACAAAATAAAAATTTTAATCTGATTCATATTAAAAACACGTTTGTTAAGCTAGGAAAACCATTTTATCTAGTTTTAAATCCTATGAAATACTACATTAAAATGGGTTCATTGTCACACCCCTTTCTAAGGCGGAAGCACGATGTGTGATCCTGAAAGGTTCTCATTGCATACGAATGATAAACATACTACATGCTCGTAAAATAACTCCAAATACCATTAACATTACATAATTAAAAACCTAACATAGGTTAAGTGTTTACATCACAAGACAGCATATTGTTTGAAAAGTTTACAACTTTATTTAGACATCAAGGTTTTGGTTCTTATATCACCACACGAGATGGAGTATAATAACCAAATCCCACCACAATAGGCAAAGGAGTCTTGACACGACATGACTAAAACATAAGCGACATCCAGGAGCAAGAGTGAGACCACGCGTACATCCACTTTAGTTACCTGAAATACATGTGAGTTTTTGAAAAACCGTCAACATAATGTTGGTGTGAATTCATGAAGATTTGTGAAAGCATTTAAGCATTCGTTGTAGAAAACATGGTATGTGATTTAATGAAACAAGTCTTTCTGTAAATGTAAGGAAATCGAGATCGCTAATAGATAGCTAGGCCATTAACATGTGTAACGACATAGGAATCATCCAAACCATAGGCATTTTTAGTTGTCGATCCACGACTGTCGATTTATGACTAGAGACACAAAAGTACTCCAGGTAGCACGTGGCCCCAGAGTGTGGCTGCCTGAAACCCATTAGATCAAACCTTTTGTTCCGCGGTCTAGGGTATATTGTTGATTAATGGTGCTTAT
Source organism: Helianthus tuberosus (assembly GCA_030545235.1). Taxonomy (NCBI): domain Eukaryota; kingdom Viridiplantae; phylum Streptophyta; class Magnoliopsida; order Asterales; family Asteraceae; genus Helianthus; species Helianthus tuberosus. The sequence continues at coordinate 72,568 of JARYGA010060158.1, forward strand.
AGATCCCTATTCGTCACATGATCTATAGTATCATTCCTTAGTTTTTGTAATAAACATACCATAGCACATGTATTTTCCCCAAGTTTATAAAACAAGTAAAAGTTTAAAATGTGGGGACATGAACTCACAACTTTGCATATCCTGCGCCGTAAACTTCACCCGTTGGTTTTATAGCGTCGTGACCTATACGTGTTCTATTAATGTTAGTCACTAGACTTGTATCGCACAAGTACAAATCACCATCTTTTATGTATATATTCTTTGTTGTTAAAAATAATTTATATTTTTAACTATGTATGTTACTTACATTATTTTCCAAAAATAAATATAAGTATTTTGTATTTTTCACCAAAAATCAATACTTTGATTTTTATTACTTTCCGGAATTATATTTGTTAAAAATAATATATTTTTAAGACTTGAATGAAATATATATATTTTGTCATGCTATAAAATATATATGTGTTTATAAATATATTTTCATAAATATATTTTCTTGTATTTGTCCATGTGCTTTTTATGTATTCTCATGTATTTTGTATGTGTATTTTTGTATTTTTACTCCTTAGAAGTATTTAGTGTATTTTCAAGTCCTATTACACTACTACATATAATACACATAATATACACTTAGCACAAGATTTGGTGATCACTAAATACATATATTTTCCCAAAAATATACATACTTAATATAAATTTTATCTTGAAGAAATAATCATTTCTTTACTTGTAATTTCTTACAAAGATTAGGGAAACCTTGGTAAATATTTTAAGGTGAATTTTTAAGGAATAAGTTTCCCCAAAACTTATACTTTTCTAAGTGTCAAAATGTTATAAAAATTTTGACATAGTTTCCCCTAAAAATGGAGGTTTCCCATGTTTTCAAAACATGTGTTTTTTTTTCTTTTTAATCATTAAAACAATTTTCAACAACAATCATCAACAACATATACTAATTTCTTCATATGAAACATCATGGTGAACTTGATTCTTGATAAACATGTGTAGTCTTTTAGATCTACACTTTACATAAGGTGATCTTTCCAAAATAAGTGTTCTTGTAAATTTTAACCAACTTTTTATAAGACTTTATTTTACTAACCAACTCATCCATGTGTTTAATGGTTTCAAAGTTTGTAAATCATGTTTTAAAACCACTTTTATGTTTATTAGAAAGATCATTGTTTTTAATCTCATGTTTACCCATGGATCTTTCAAGATCCATGCTTAATAGCTTTAGATCTTTCAAAAACAAGCTTTATGTTATATTTTTAACAAACTTTCAATGGATTTTAGTTTCAAAAATTAGTTCTACACACACTTTATTACAAGTCTATGCATAAAAATTCATGTTTCAAGTTCACATCATGCTTCATATGTTCACCTTCAAGTTTAACCATGGATCCTTCAAGATCCATGCTTAAATTTGGTAGATCCAAGCTTTAACATACTTGATCTAATCATAAACACAAGATACCACATCAATAACTTCATTACATACACTAAGATTTCATGTAATCACTTATTTTCTTTATGATTATGTTAGATCCTTTCATTTTTAACATTAGAAGTTAAGTTGTTTAGATGGTGAAACTTGTACATAACATAAACATGACTTAAATTAGTGATTAAGGAGCTTACTACTAGCTCTAATGGCTAGGGAAGTGGCACAAAAATGAAGATGATGATCAAGGAAGAAAATGAGAGGTTAAAAGCTCCACAAGGTGGTCCTTCAAGTTCTAGCACCATACACCTTCCTAAATGGCCTCCATACACCTTCTAGCAAACTTGGATTATGAGGAAATGAAGTGAAAATGGATGTGTATGTGTGTGGGTGTTGAGCCGTGAGCAAAGGAAGAAGAAAGGTAGAAGATGAGTGAGTGAGGAAGTGAAATTTGTTTAGGATTTATAAAGATCTTTCATATCTTTCATATGGTATATTACTAGAATATTCCCCACATAAGATCTAATATAATCTAATAAAATCAAGTAAAATATTTAGGTGGGACCCATGGGGACCGGATTTGGTGAAGGGGGGGGGGGGAGGTAAAGTGTAATTTTGAGAAGTTGAAGGTTTAAAGTGTAAATGGTAAGGTTTAAGTATGTTTAAATGTGTTCAGGGGTTTTTATGATTTTTAAGGTGTTCTAGCATCAATACTAGTTTAATATGATAAAAACACTACTTCTAGTCAAATTTTGATGTCCCAGTTATTGTCCGGTAGTTCGGTTCGTTACGGTTCGTTAAAGTGCTGAATTATGCAGTTTCACTAGGTATAAAGCACCTTTTGTGGCAGTTTCAATTCCCGACACTTTGTAAGTTATTTTTGACAATAAAACATAGATTTTGCATGATATTATTGTGTTAAAAGCTGAATTATTGCTGAATTATGCTGATTTATGCTGAATTCTGCATTTAAAGTGAGTTTCGGGTGATTTTTAGTGCATAGTTTAGCTTCCGGAAAGTTTATATGTTAACCCTTGTATCCATACTTGGGTTTTAATGTATTTTAGACGTTGGACCTACTCCTAGGCCCTAATTCTATTATCTGACTGCTTTCTGCAGAGCTGCTGACACAATGTGTCTTACCGGTGAGTTTACTAGTCTTTCTGACGCGACGCTAAAAGTAATGCATAAAGCAATATTTGAGGTATGAAACGTGCATGAATTCATATGTATAGCATGTAATCAAACAATGTTGACATTTAAGCACATAATTGCAGATATTAAATAATAATTAAAATGTACGGAAATTACCGGTTTTGTGCCGGTTGTCACAGTCTCCCCCCGTTAAAAGAATTTCGTCCCGAAATTCAAGCTGAGTTATCTCCCGCATGAGATTTCTTGAACAGATGGGGGTACTTGGCTTTGAACCGGTCTTCACGTTCCCTCGTGTACTCGGGTCCGTGTTTAGAGTTCCGACGTACTTTGACAAGTTTAACACTACTCCTCCGAGTCTTGTTGACCTTCCAGTCTGTAACCTCAATGGGTTCTTCGGTAAACCGGAGTGTGTCGTCGATATGCACCTCATCCGCACGGATGATCACTGCTTCTTGGGTTGGACTCTTCTTGAGGTTGGACACATGAAACGTATCATGTACTCCGTTAAGTTCATCCGGTAATTCCAACTTGTACGCCACGGTACCAATTCTTTCCAAGATCTTGAATGGTCTGATGTATCGTGGATTCAGCTTTCCACGTTTTCCGAATCTTACTACACCCTTCCAAGGTGAGACCTTCAACAAAACTATGTCTCCCACCTCGAATTCTAAGGGTTTCCGCCTTTGATCTGCGTAGCTCTTTTATCGATCTCGAGCCGCCTTAATGCGCTCTCGGATCTGCATAATCTTGTCGGTTGTCTCTTGAACAAGTTCAGGACCAACCATACGTTTGTCTCCAGTGTTTGCCCAACATAACGGTGAGCGGCACTTGCGGCCATACAGAGCTTCGAACGGTGCGGCTTTTATACTTGTATGGTAGCTGTTATTATAGGAAAACTCAACTAAAGGTAGGTGAGTATCCCAGCTGCCGCCTAGATCCATAACACATGCACGAAGCATATCTTCCAGTGTTTGTATGGTCCGTTCGCTCTGGCCGTCTGTTTACGGATGGAAGGTCGTGCTTAGATCTAGTTGAGATCCAAAGGCCTCCTGGAAGGATTGCCAGATCCTTGAGACAAAACGTCCATCTCTATCCGAAATAATCGAGATAGGCACTCCATGACGTGCCACAATTTCCTTCAGGTACAGCTCGGAAAGCTTTCTAGTGTTATCCTTCTCTCGAATCGGTAGGAAATGCGCAGACTTCGTTAACCGATAGACTATCACCCATATCATATCATGCCCTCTAGGGGTCCTGGGTAATTTTGTTATGAAGTCCATTGAGATTTGCTCCCACTTCCACATGAGTATCTCGGGCTGCTGCAGTAGACCGGACGGTTTCTGATATTCAGCCTTAACCTTAGCACAGGTTAGGCACTTTCCAATGTAAACAGCCACATCGCTTTTAAGCCTCGGCCACCAATAGTATTCCTTCAAGTCTTGATACATTTTCTCCGATCCTGGGTGGATCGAATATCTCGACTTGTGAGCTTCATCAAACATGACTTCTCGAATACCGTCATAGAGCGGAACCCAAATACGTCCCATAAAGTATAAGGTTCCCTCTTCGTTTGGAACCAATTTCTTCTCCATAACTCAGAGATATTCAGCTCTACGATTCTCCTTCTTAAGGGCTTCTTGTTGGGAGTCATGAATGCGTGCAGTGAGGTTCGTCCGAATAGTCATTTCCAATGCTCGAACTCTGAGGATCTTAACCCTTTCCTTTCGACTTAACGCGTCTGCTACTACGTTTGCCTTTCCAGGATGGTACTTAAGCTCACAATCATAATCATTTAGCAGCTCGACCCATCGTCGCTGTCGCATGTTTAGTTCCTTTTGATCAAATATGTGTTGTAGGCTTTTATGATCTGTGAAGATTGTACATCGAGTACCATATAAATAATGTCGCCAGATCTTCAAGGTGAATACCACCACGCCTAGCTCCAGGTCGTGTGTGGTGTAGTTCCTTTCATGCACCTTCAACTGTCTTGAAGCGTAAGCGATGACCTTTTGGCGTTGCATGAGCACGCAATCCAATCCTTGACGCGAACGTCGCAGTATACCACGAAGTCTACAGTGCCCTCGGGTAAAGATAGTATTGGTGCATCGCATAGTTTGTTCTTGAGAAGTTGGAAAGCTTCTTCTTGTTTATCACCCCAGTCATACTTCTTGTCCTTCTACGTGAGGGAAGTTAGCGGTTGAGCTATCTTGGAGAAGTTCTCGATAAATTTGCGGTAATAGTGATCGGAGTGTCGCGCTCCGGTCAAAGATAATATTTATATGCCCAAATTACCCTTAACAAATAGTTAGTGGTAGCAAGGGGTCGAACCACGAAGAGTATGTGGTTTGTGTGTGGATTCGAATGAATTAGAACAAATGTCACGATTTATGAAGCTTACTAGAATATTTTTATGTTTTTGTTTAATTGAGAGATGTGAGTTTAGACTAAGTGAATTGATTAAATTGATTAACAACTAATAATTAACGATTACGATAAAATTGGTTACTAGAACAATAATAAGAAAAAGGAATCACACCCGGTTTCGGTAATTGCTAACCTAGGATTTCTACAAGTTTTAGATTCAACTCAAATGCATTCGATTAACGGATTTAGTGTACCGTGACTTAGGTGCTAATAACTATCAACGTCGTGAAGAACGGACAAGAATACACTTTCTAATCAACACAAGTAAATCCTAACCACGACAATGCACAATTACATATCACCATTTCGCAAAGTCATAACTTTTAACATCGTTCGACAATTTACGAATTCGTAACAAATGTAACACTATTATCAAAGGTTTCAAAAATCAAACACAAATTGTCACAAAGTTGAAGCAATAAACAATTCGAAACCCTAAATTAACAACTACCTACGCCGGGGTGAAACCGAGATGATTAGTCGCTCATGGTTGAAGAAGCTGGATCACCGGATGATTGGGATGCGAATTGAATCATCTTGAATCTTGTGGAATGGTAGAAGGATGAGGATTAGGGTGTTGGTGGATGATGATGGTGAAAGGAATGATGATTAAATGAACTAGGGTTTGGTGGATGATGATTGTGAAAGATGATGATGGAATGTGATAAGGGATGGATTGAATCTTCAAGAATCTCCCAAAAAGCTCCCAAAATCGCCTAGCAAAACCCCCCAATTCGTATGTGTCCAGACTAGCTTGAATGATAACTTCCTTTAGTCCAAAAGGGGATTTTTACGATTTGTAACTGATGAGGGACGCATTATGTGTCCTCAGGGACACATTATGTGTCCCTGCTCTGAAATCCACACTTTTATGCGCCCTCTATTGCGTCCCGAATGAAGTAACTTGCGTTCTCATCCCATGTTTTCACCATTCTTCTCAAAACCACTCTCGATTACTTTCATATGCTTCCATGTGCTTCCCATTTCTCAAGTAGTTACCGAAATGCACTTATTTAAGCTCCAGTAAGCTCCTAAATGCATCATTTCCTTGTTACCTTCATTCCAAAGCTCGTAGAGCTTCCAAAATACACCTTAAACCTATCAAGGCCTGCAAAATACAAACCATCTCAAAGTAGTGTATTCTAAAACTCAATTTCACACAAATCAGTAAAATTAAACACGTTAAGCTTTGGAAATTTACCAACCCATCACATCCCCACACTTATCATTTGCTTGCCCTCAAGCAAACTCGTTCATTACTGTCCAACCATTAAAAGCAACTCATTTCCCATTCCCTTACTAGTTCTCAGACATGGTCAATAGTCATACCCTAACTCACAAGACTTACGCCTATCAATAGATTTCTATTTCAGTGAGTAAAATGATGCAACATTTAATAAACAAAGCAATTGCCCAACTAAGTTTAACTAATCTTCAAGTTTCACAAGTGTTCACACCCCTCACAATTGTTCTCTCCTCTCGGTTTGAAATCAAAGGAAAACTAGTAAGTGTGCACTAGTATTTATTCACTCTATGACCAAAATACAAAGCTTGTTTTAATATGCTTGACAAACAATCACACTTTCACCAACTAACACGAATGATGCACATATCTAAAGGACTTTATGGGTTTTGAGTTTTGGGTTATGGCTAATGATATGGAAGAATGGAGGTTTAAGGTAAGAAACACAAATCCAGCTACATATCCTTATTTATTTATACAAATGACTATAAATGGGTAACTATGACCCATAACTTTATTGCTTTTCACAACCGTTCATTTTTTTGAACATTTTGTCCCGTGTAACTAGTTGCGGGTTGTTTTTTTTTTTTTTTTTTTTGATGGACATGAATAACATGCATGGATTGTGGGTTTGGGCGATATGATGATGAATGGGTTTAGCAAATAGATAGATAGTTTAGAAATGGCTACTAAGGTGGTTTTTTTTTTTTTTTTGATGGTAAGGTGGAAGGATGTCCTAAAAGCCTTTATCATCTATGTGCAAGCATTCAGTTCGTGGTTTCGGCATGCATCAAATCAGTCAAGTTCTCAAACAAACCAATGTATAGGCCTACTCTCAAACAATCAATAAATGCAAATAAGCAAATATGTATAAATATTCAAGAAAATGCTCAAGATCTCACAAACAAAAAGGATTGGGTTACCGATGTGACACATGTGTTACTTTACAACTTGTTATTCCTAGCTAGGCAATTCTAAAAATTTTTCTCAAAAACTCTCACTGAAAAGACTTTATCAAGGAACTTAAAGAGTTTATGACCATGACTAAAGACCAACATCTATGCTCCGGAAGGTAAACAGTTAATGGTGCTCGTTGGTTTTCAAGTTTTGGTTGAGTTACTTAAGGGCAATTTTTTTTTTTTTTATTCTCCTCATCCCCACACTTGAGATACATTGTCCCCAATGTATAGCGTTTTTAATGGCACATATGAGAACAAGGAGTTTAACCAATTAAGCCCAACATTTCTATTCCAAGATTCATCCCCAACAACCATTAACTAATTAACATAACATTCCCTAACATTGTTTTTCAACACCACCAAAATTAAACACACCAAAAAAAAAAAATAAAAAAAATAAACACAAGCAAACAAAGCAAAGAAGCAAAAGTACAAGGAGTTCAAATCACACCCACAAAGTATAATCATGACCATGCAATAAGATATATGTAAAAGAACACATGGACCTGATCGTGAGTGCAACTCCGATCAGCGAGTGATCTACCCATCATATGGAGGCGGGGGATAAGGCGGCCCAAAGGTGCACTGATACATGTCCCTAATAAGAGCCACTACCCCATGTGGATCTGTAGAGCTAGATGAACTGGATCCCTGCTCAGGTGGCGGCGGTGGGTGTGGTGGTACCCACTCAGATGGCATAGACTGTGGGTATCGAGGCATCTGTTGTGTTACTTCATAAGGCAACATCTCAGGATCCTTCCAATCTCGGGGCATCGACCTCTCTGTGTATTTCCATCCACGTGCATAATCATGGTCATGCCTAATATCTTCTTGATGTAGCCCGTTTTGATTTCTGAAATTCTCTAATTGATACATCATAGCCTTCCTAAACACGCGGTCCTCTTCTAACCCCTGAGTTTGCCTATCATACATCAATCGAGTACTTTTTTCCCAGCTAAAGAACTCATCTGGTCGAGCTTGAGTCATCACTTCATGAAGGTGTTTGTAGTACAATGATCCATGTAACTCGGGAGGGAAACCTGTCACAACAGGTTCAGGCATAACCTGTATCCTACCTTTTCGTCCCCCAACTTGCTCTTCTTCTGACTCTTCCTCATCATCTTCAACATCCGATCTCGGGGCCTCAAGAAACTGATCCGTCCTATCAACCTTTAACCTGTGCATCTTCCTTCTCAACTCGTACGTCCACAACGAATTCCGACAAAATGTACTCATCTTAATTGGGTTTTGTGGTACTTTCTCTCCCCTCACTCCCATTTGAATCGCCCCCTGCTTCAGTAGCATCTTTGATAACAATCTACGATGTGGGATTGTTTTCTTAGCTTGCCTCTCCCTCGACTCCCAAATGTTGTACATAATTAAATGTCGAGCCGACAATTTGGGAGAACCCGTTATCAAAGCATACAAAATCATCACCTCATACAAACGCACCCTGTCCGTGTCACTGGTGCGCGGCATCACGTTGGCTATCACAAAGCTTTGCAACAACCTAGGGAAAACATGCAAATTCTCTTTCCTCAATGGCCACGAAGGGATATCAGTGTCGAAAGGTACATCAAACAACTTCTTTATCATTGATATCCACTTCTCCTCTTTTGCCTCTTCGACTGCCAAGGTGTCATCGGATGGGAATTCTTAAGGGTCACCATTAGTAGCCCTCGTATCATACTTTGCATATTTCCTAAGTATAGCGAAAGATAGCACCACTTTTTTCCCGTTCACAAATCCTACTAATTATGTTTTGTCAGGCGAACCATTTTCTTTTTTCTCCAACGTGGACATCCATTCCAAAATTTCATCCATATACACCTCTTGCTTTCCTTCATAGTTGAAATCTAGAAACTCGCGCCACCCCAACCTATCAAAACACTCGGTAACACCGAACCTACCAAACTCCTCAAGATTAACCTTCCTTTCACATAAGAACAATTTTTTTGACCTTGCTTACTTTTTGCAATCTTCTTTTTATATAATGGGGCTCGCCACTCTTCATGGAACTTTGACAACCTTTATGACTTCTTCCATCTAGGCAAACCATCTGCCTCAAACACCAACTCTAGCTCATGATTACCCTCTTCTCCTTCTTGAGCTCTTTGATTTGTCTCATTTCCTTCATCCATGGGATCAAAATCAGAATCTTCGGGGTCACTATGTTCAATGACTGCAGGTTTCTTACGCCGTTTTGACACCCTAGATGACAAGGCATCAGCTTTCTTCTTCCCTTTACCACCAGGCAGTTCCTTTGATCTCCCCATTTTCACCTACATTTACACAAAGAATATCATTAATAAACAGTTCACCAAAAATCTAACTTGTAACAACTGTTTTAGAACATGGTAACTCGACTCATCACACATCCACTTTGATCATTTGAAAAAGGCTTTACATCTCCTAAAGACACCAATTTCATCAAACAAGCACAATGTGGCATTCTAGACCCAATTTGAGTTGTTGTTTACATCCTTTGCCCATTAACAAAGTATGATTCGATTGCCATGTTCCCAATTTTACCAACTCCTTGTGTTGAATCCCAATTTACAGGTGCGAAAACCCCCACACTTGTTTCCAACTAAAGTTTCTTCTTTTTTTTATTTTTATTTTATTATTTTATTAATTTATTATTTTATTTTTATTTTATTATTATTATTATTTTTTTTTTTGCAGACTATGAATTTCAACTCGTGTGTCCATGCACTCATTATTCACTTAAAACTTATGAAAAGTTTTCAATTTGGTGACCTAATGATGATTCATCCACAAATATCCCCAATATTTTTCAAGTTTTATCTCAAGTCTCATCAATATTCAAGAAAAACCCACAAAATAATGCTAATTAACCCATCAAATATTATATACTTCACAAATATTCAAACATTCATGTTCAAAATTTCAGTGAATAATAACATAATCTGTAATAATGTAGCAAAAGAGGGTGAACACATACCTTAGATGATGAATAAACAAAGAGCTAGACAAGAAATATCTTTAAAACTTGAAACCTAGCAAAAACCCCAATTTTCGGACCCAATGCGTCCACAAATCTCCCCAAATCGTGAAGATTTTCGAGAAAACAGTCGATGCAATGTAATCCTCTCGAAAAATTAGTGAGGTTAGACCCAAGAACGGCTTGATTTGGTGTAGAATTGAGTAAGTTATGAGAGATAGAAGAGTTAGGGTTCTTGAGAGTTGAGATGAAAAAGATGAGAATAGTGGAGAAAGAATTGGGAAAGAGGCAGTGAATTGGCACGGTAAATGTGAAAAGTTGATCGATATTTGTGTTTTAGTGAGTTTGGGTGTTGACCCGTGACCAACTCAGGATGGGACGCATTACATGACGTACTACAGTGGCTAGGGGGATTTATGGGGACTATGACGCGTCAAGCGGTCTTTGGACGCAACTTGCGTCTTCCTCTTCTTTTATTTTTTTTATTTTGGACGCAAAGATGGACGTAGAACAGGAGGTGAACAGCTGTGGGGAGAGCTCATGTCCTCGGTTCAGCTATGGGAAGGTGAACAGCTGGAGTTCAGCAGGTTAGCTTGGATTAAAATTCTGGGAGTCCCACTCCATCTTCGAAGTAATGAGTATTTTGACAAGATTGGAGAAGCCATAGGGACGGTTGTAAAGAAGTCAGATTTTTCTTGGGATGTTTCGGATAATTCCGGTGCGACTTGTTGTGTGTTAACAAGGTCGGGGCAGAGGATAAACGAGGAAATTGTAGTTCAGTGGGAAGGAAAGGATCATCCAGTGTGGGTTTTGGAGGTCGAAGACGAAAAGTTACGATCATCCCTTGAAGCGTGGTTTGCCGATAATCATGAACCACTGGTTCCTTCTGCTGCGTCTGAGTTTGTTGAAGAGGTGGAGATGGAGGAAGGGGAAATCCCGGAGTCGGTTCACGCTGCTAAGATGGGAAATGACGGGCCGGCACCGGAGATGGGTTATGACTCGCCGGGAAACGAAGAGGTGCAAAGTGTACATGGGGTGCATGTTTCTTTACATGGGGAAGACGCAGACACCGACAAGGTACAACAGCCACCTAGGAGAGAGAAAGATTTGCCTGGGAATTTTAAGAAACCTGGGGAAAAGGTTAGTAATTTTGAGGTGGGGACCACGGATTCTCATGTGCAGAAAAATAAGTCTGGGCTGGATAATGATCTTAATGGTGGAAATGCTAGTGGGGTTAGTGGGCCTACACAACAAGTTGATCCAACCCCACATATCGTTTTGGGTAAAAGGCCCAGAAATACTAGAAGCCCTCCTTCTGGAGGTTCAACACAGGGACCACCGACTCGAGCATTCTTCCAAAAAAACCTGGGGGAAGAAAATAATTTTGACCTAAATACACCAGCCGGTGTATCCAGCAGAGTGGCGATGCACGAATCCAATTCCGTACCAGAAGAGGACGCGATCGAGCAGGCTCGTAGCAAGGAGCTGGAGGTCTCCATGAATTCTCCCGAGGCTCCTCATGGTAGCTGTCTAAACCAGGTACAATTCCTAAACTCGGAAACGGATGTGACTATCGACGTCGGCAAAAAGGTTGGTATCGATTTACAAGGCTTTCAATCGAACACTAGGGATCTTATTGAAGGAGAAGGGGGTTTTGATGCGTTCCAATGAATTTTCTGACAATAAATTTGAGGGGGGTTAAGGACCCCAGGAAAGTGGATTGGGTTCGGGGTATTAAAACAAGCCATGGTGTACATTTCCTTGCAATACAAGAAACGAAACTTAGGGATTCCTCAAAATTTTTGTTCAGTAACTTTTGGGGTAGGTCTATGTTTCAGTTGGCGGCAGTGGATTCTCAAGGTAGATCGGGGGGTTTAGCTAGTTTATGGAACCCATCGATTTTTTATTGTGAAAACGTTATTAGAAGTCGGTACTATCTGATCGTCTCGGGCAGGCTCATTCATTCTGGATGTGTTTTAAATATAGTGAATGTATATGCTCCCAACGATGCTGTGGAACGTAGACATCTTTGGTTGGATTTGTTGCATATAAGAAATTCCTTACAGGGGATATGGGTGATGTTGGGGGATTTTAACGAAGTCAGAGACGCCTCGGAAAGATTTAATTCGGAATTTATAGCCTCTCAGGCTGATTGTTTTAATCAGTTCATATTAACGGCTGCACTTCAGGAATACCATATGGGGGGCGGCCGATTCACTTATATCTCAGATAATGGTGAAAAGCTTAGCAAGTTGGACCGTTACCTGGTTTGTCTAGGTTTTATGGAAAGGTGGCCCAATGCAACGGTTATGGCTTTAAACAGGGAGGCCTCGGATCACCGTCCCATCATATTATCTACAACTCCGGTGGATTTTGGGCACATCCCTTTTCGGTTCTACAACTCTTGGCTGGAAATGACGGGTTTCGAAGAGCACATTAAACAACTTTGCATGTCTTTTGTGTTCTCCGGTCCTCCTGACCTTGCCTTAGCAATTAAGTTGCGTTGGCTGAAAAACAAAATAAAAGATTGGGTCCGTGTTGAAAAAACTAGATCAGAAGGTTTATATAGAGAAAGGAAGGAAAAGATATCGGAGCTTGAACAAGTGGCGGAAACTAGATCACTAGAGCTGGATGAGCTACGGGCTAGGGCTGAATGTATCCGGTTAGTTTCGGACATGGAAAGGCTCAAACATATGGATGTCCGACAGAAGTCAAGGTCTAGGTGGGCATTGGAAGGTGACGAAAATTCGGCATTTTTTCACAATATTGTTAATTCGAACCTGTCAAATAATAGAATTAATGGTATTGATGAGAATGGATCTTGGATTACTAACCCGGTGGTGATTAAAGAAAAATTCTTTGAGTTCTTCTCTAATCAATTTAACGAGCCGATGGGTACGAGGCCGATTCTCAATTGTCCAAACTTGGTGACCATCTCGGATAATGAAGCAGCTCAACTTTGTTTGCCTTTCTCGTTGGTAGAAATCAAGGAAGCTATTTGGGATTGTGATGGGGACCGTGCACCGGGCCCGGACGGGTTTAATTTTAAGTTCATAAAGAGATTTTGGGATGGGCTCCAAAACGATTTTGTTAGGCTTTTTAACAAATTTCATGCAGATGGTTCTCTTAACAGGTGTTGCACATCTTCCTTTATTGCTCTAATTCCCAAGGTTAACGACCCGATATCCCCAAAGGACTACCGACCAATAAGTCTCATTGGAGTAATTAGTAAAGTAATCTCCAAGGTATTGGTTAATCGTCTAAAGGGTGTTATGGGTAAAGTTATTTCGGAAGAGCAGTCTGCCTTTTTGGCGGGCAGAAGTATTATGGATGGTCCTCTTGTCCTTAATGAGATTGTATCTTGGATGAAAGTAGTCAAAAAGGAAGGAATGATCTTTAAAGCCGACATCAATAAAGCCTATGATTCCTTAAATTGGGGTTTTCTCGACTCCATTATGGCACAAATGAATTTTCCGAGGCAGTGGAGAGGTTGGATTATGGCTATTGTTTCATCGGCCCATGCTTCAGTCCTTGTAAACGGCTCCCCCACCATGGAATTTCAGTGTTCCAGAGGTCTCCGGCAGGGCGACCCCCTATCACCGTTTCTATTCGTGATCGCCATGGAGGCTTTGACTGGGATTATGAAACAGGCTTCCTCGATTGGCCTCTTCAGGGGTATTCAATGCACAAACAATGGCCCTACCGTATCACATTTTCTTTATGCCGATGACGTAATATTCCTTGGTGATTGGTCAAGAGAGAATGCAAGTAATCTTAGAAGGATCCTTCGTTGTTTTTACTTGGCCTCGGGATTGGGTATTAACCTCTCGAAGAGTAGTATTATGGGGGTTGGGGTTAGTCAACAAGAAGTTCAAAATATGGCGGATTTTCTTGGATTCAAGTGTGGTAGTTTCCCGTTTAAACACTTGGGTTTAACGGTCGGTGCCAATATGAACCTTGTGAAGAATTGGAAGCCGGTCCTTGATATCTTCAGAAGTCGTCTCGCTTTATGGAAGGCAAAGCAACTGTCCTATGGGGGAAGGGTCACGCTATTAAAATCGGTATTAAACTCGCTTCCAACTTATTTTTTTTCTCTCTATAAAGCTCCGGCGCAGGTGCTTGATTCCTTAGATAGATTGAGAAGGGTATTTTTTTGGGGCGGGTCGGAGGAAAAAGCCAAAATGAATTGGATCGCGTGGGATAATGTTATTGCTCCAGTGGATTATGGGGGTTTGGGGTTCGGGTCTTTAAGAGACATGAACTTAGCCATGTTGGCTAAGTGGTGGTGGAGATTCAAGGTCGAAAAAAAGGGGCTTTGGAGGAGGGTAATTTGGGCCATACATCATAATTCTCGCTCATGGTCGGCCATTCCGGCTAAGCTATCTATTCCGGGTCAATGGAAACAAATTCATAATGTGCAACATTCTCTTGCTCAAATGGGTATTGACATTCTGTCTGCTGTCCGGAGTCGGGTTGGGGATGGTATAAATACTATGTTCTGGCTGGATGTCTGGGTTGGGGACAAACCGTTACAACTGACGTTCTCAAGTCTATTTGCATTAGAGAAATCAAAGTTGTGTTCAGTGGCTGATAGAATAATACGGGGCAATAATGGGATCCAATTCAGCTGGGAATGGTCTCGTCAAGTCTTGCAAAACTCAGAGGTGGTGGAGCTGCAACATCTCTCGAGGTTTCTAGGGGCTGTCGTGATATCAGATCGGCGAGATAGGGTCATATGGAATTTACATCCATCAGGTGACTTTTCAGTAAAAAGTATTAGGTCGATGCTACAAGTTTACAACAGATCGCTGCCTGCTTACTCTTTTTCTTGGAGTAAATGGGTGCCAAAAAAGGTGGGTTTCGTGGCGTGGCGTGCGGAAAAGGATCGGTTGCCTACGAGGTCAGCATTGGGTGCAAGGAACATTCATATCCCGTCGGATAGATGCGTTTTCTGTGAGGATTATGCTGAAACAAGCGAGCACTTGTTTGTTTCCTGTCACTTTGCCCAAACTCTTTGGTCCCTAGTAGCTCAATGGTGTAAAATTCCTATGGTTTTTGCCTTCCATTTAAAGGACATTTTGGAACTGCATGCTGGGTTGATGGGGTCTGTGAAAAAGAAAAGGATCCTCCAGGCCGTTGTTCATGTCACAATCTGGAGCATATGGAACCTTAGAAACAACATTGTCTTCAATGGGGTGTATCCGTCAATTACTAAAGCTTTGGAGGAGATAAAATCCATGAGCTTTTTATGGGTAAAAAACCGTTCTAAAGATCGAAACATCACCTGGGAAGCTTGGAGAAGGTTCGATGATTTTGGTTGAGTTTATGTTTGGCTGAGTTTGTTTTTTTTTCTGTTCCTTTATGTTGTAATCGAGTAATGTCTGGTGGTTTTTTGTTTCTTGGGTGCCCAGTTGGGCTTGTTTGTATATGTGGTATAGCCTCTGGCTATTTTTATAAATAAAGAGTTATGTTGGCCGTTAAAAAAAAAGAACAGGAGGTTTCTTGGTCAAATTAATAAAGGACACATCATGCGTCTAATTTAACACAACATACGTCCAATTCATTAGGACTCAAAGTCAAAGACCCACATGCCAATAAATTGTTAGATGCACTAAAGACACCACATGACTATTCACTTCTCTTTTTTTTTGGGTCATGCTATTTACACACGGAGAAAATTATTTTCACATCCCAAAGCGCCGCGCTATGGCCAAAGCGGGGCGCTTTGTTGTAAAGTCAACCGACAAGGACTGACGCAGTCTAACCTTATCTCCAAGACTTTAAATATTGACAAGCTGAATTCTAACCCAATAAACAAATACTAAAATATGAGTGAATATGAACATTGGTTTGGAAACCAATTACCAATTTCATCTCAACTAAAGACTTCTGACAGACAGAATGGGGTAGTTCAACCAAATCATAATTCTGCACTCTATAAGTTGTAGGGTAAAAAAAGTGTTAAAAGTTGTTTGTAATTAAATATTATGAATATGTATGGAGGAGTGTGTATTTGGATAATTATCATAGACAAGATTTGTCATATGTGACTCTTTTTCGTAGACCACCAGAGAAGAAAAAAATGAGTACATGCTTTTGATTGGAGGTGATCTTTGTCAACACTTCAAAACCTACTTAGTAGGTTGCATGGGGAATATAATAGTTTAATAAATAGATGCATGTAATTGACGGCAAAACAAAAAAAAATGAATTTGCAATAAAATGGTATTTTAGACCCAAAATGTAAAAAAAAAACAAAGCGCCGAGTTTAGGCCAAAGCGGGGCGCTTTGGAAAAAAAAAACCAAAGCGCCGAGCTTAGGCCATAGCGGGGCGCTTTGATGTAAAGCAACAGGCAAGGACTGAACCTGTCAGTCCTTGTCTGTTGACTTTAAACCAAAGCGCCCCACTTTGGCCATAGCGGGGCGCTTTGAGTGTGCAAATAGACCAAGGGCATGTGCGAATAGACCAGGCCTTTTTTTTTCAACGTTCACCCTTTTATGCTTTTGTTTTTATTTTTTATTTTTTTTTATTTTTACTTTTTTGTTTTACTTATCCGTTTATACCTATATTTTTTTTCTTTTTTTATGGAAAAAAAAGGAGAAATTTATAAACTTTTTGAAAAGGGACTATATACAAACAAAATTCCTAAAAATAATTAAAAATCTTTTTGTAAATTTTTATAAGTTAAATTTTAAAACATGAAAACCGTTAACGGCCCTACCACCCCCAAAAAGTCGTGTATTGTCCTCAATGCACGTAACAAAGCCTAAACACATACCTTGTGTCTTCATGACCCGTTCGGAATTTCCGGACTTCACACAATCAAGAGAGATTAGTATGAAACGAAAACGATTATATCCAACACACAAACAATTAAATAATTATACATAACTTTACACGAAACGTTACCGGTCCTTTTCATTCGACCTCATAAACCGGGATGCTTACCACGAAGCTCACCGATTCCTTGTTTTCATCCACCTTCTCGCTACCGTCGAGAAACGGTTTTAGCCGATGACCATTTACCGTTTGTCGTACCCCATCCTTCGGGTCCTCGATAGTAACATCACCCAATTGTCCGACCCGGGTGATAACATATGGTCCCATCCATTTGCTCCGGAGCTTTCCGGGAATGAACTTGAGCTTCGAATTGTAAAGCCACACCTTTTGGCCCACCTCGAACTCTTTCTTTCTCAACTTGGCATCATGCGCTTTCTTCATCCTATCCTTATACATGGACGCGCATTCGTATGCCATTTCCCTTAGCTCCTCCAACTCACACAACTTGAGCTTCCTTTTCTTACCTGCATCATCATATTGAACATTAACTTCCTTAATAGCCCATAATGATTTGTGCACGAGTTCAACCGGCAAATGACAATTTTTACCGTAAACCAACCGGTAAGGTGTAGTGCCAATAGGTGTCTTATGTGCCGTACGGTAGGCCCATAAAGCATCGTTCAACTTAATTGACCAATCCTTACGGTCCGCCCGCACGGTCTTTTGCAAAATTTCTTTGATTTGCCTATTTGACACCTCAACTTGCCCGCTTGTTTGCGGGTGATCGGGGGTAGCAATCCTATGGTCAACACCAAACCGCTTTAGAAGTTTCCCAAACAGAAAATTTTTAAAATGAGATCCTCCATCACTTATGATAACACGAGGAATCCCAAACCTTGAGAAAATATTGGTTTGAACAAAGTTACACACTACGGAATGGTCGTTTGTCTTGGTGGCTATTGCTTCGACCCATTTTGAAACATAGTCAACGGCCGCCAAGATATACAAATTGCCATAGGAATTGGGGAATGGGCCCATGAAATCAATACCCCATACATCGAAAACATCGACTACAGGGATTGGTTGCATGGGCATTTCGTCCCTTTTTGAAATACCCCCTAATTTCTGACACTCTATACAATTCTTGGAAAACTCATTTGCATCTTTAAAAATAGTAGGCCACTAAAGACCACTATTTAACACTTTATGACCCGTTTTGTGGCCACTAAAATGGCCACCACACGCAAATGAATGTAGATGCTGCAAAACGCTTGGAATTTCCTCATCATCTATGCATCTTCTTATCACTTGGTCCGCACACTGCTTCCACAAGTGCGGTTCTTCCAACCGGTAATACTTGATTTGAGACATGAAGTGTTGCCTCTTCCGTCTATCCCAATGTGCCGGTAAGTCACCTGTAACAAGATAATTCACAATGTTAGCATACCAAGGTAATTTATCCAATTTCATAATATGCTCATCGGGGAAAGACTCATTGATCTCTAATGCTTTAGGATCCTCATCAACCATCAATCGGGACAAATGGTCCGCTACCACATTCTCGGTACCCTTTTTGTCCCGTATCTCCAAATCGAACTCTTGGAGCAACAACACCCATCGGATCAATCTCGGTTTTGCATCTTTCTTCTCCATGAGGTACCTAACTGCAGTGTGATCAGAATAAATAATCACTTTACTACCCCATATGTATGACCGAAATTTATCCAATGCATATACCACCGCAAGTAGCTCTTTTTCGGTGGTGGTGTAATTCAATTGTGCATCCGAAAGAGTCTTACTCGCGTAGTATATGGCAACGGGTTTCTTGTCAACCCGTTGTCCCAACACGGCCCCCACCGCATAATCACTTGCATCGCACATAATTTCAAAAGGAAAAGACCAATTTGGCGATTGCAAGATTGGGGCCTCAACTAACTTTTCTTTTAACTTGTTAAAAGCATTTTGACAATTTTCATTAAAGTCAAACGGTTGATCTTTTAACAACAAGTTACACAAGGGCTTTGTTATATCACTAAAACCCTTAATAAACCGTCGATAAAAACCCGCGTGACCTAAAAACGACCTAACACCTTTAACACTCGTGGGATACGGCAGAGTAGATATAACTTGCACTTTTGCACGATCAACCTCTATCCCACGGCTCGACACCACATGTCCCAACACGATTCCCTCTTGAACCATAAAATGGCTCTTTTCCCAACTTAGGACCAAACTAGTTTCAAATCATCTTTTTAGTACTTTGTCTAGTTGGTCCAAACAAGCCTCAAATGATGACCCAAAAATCGAGAAATCATCCATGAAGATTTCCAAAGACTTCCCCACCATATCTGAAAAGATACTCATCATACACCTTTGGAAGGTGGCGGGGGCGTTACATAATCCAAACGGCATTCGCCTAAATGCGAAGGTGCCGTAGGGACAAGTAAATGTGGTCTTTGATTGATCTTCTGGATAGATGGCAATTTGGTTATAACCAGAATATCCATCTAAGAAGCAATAAAATTGTTGCCCCGACAATTTCTCAACTATTTGATCAATGAATGGTAAAGGAAAATGATCTTTGGAAGTTGTGGTATTCAACTTCCTATAATCAATACAAATTCGCCACCCGGTTACCGGCCGAGTGGCTACCTCTTCACCTGCGTCATTTTTGACGACTTGTATACCCGCTTTCTTGGGAACTGTCTGTGTTGGGCTCACCCATTGGCTATCCGAGATCGGGTAAATGATACCCGCATCAAGCCACTTTAGCACTTCCTTTTTCACCACCTCCTGCATATTCGGATTTAATCTCCGTTGTGCATCTCGAACGGGAGTCACATTCTCTTCCGTGATGATTTTGTGCATCACCACCGAGGGACTAATACCCTTCAAATCAACAATAGTCCATCCAATCGCCGCCCGATTGATGACCAAAACATCCATCAACTTCTCCTCTTGCTCCACAGTTAAGTTTGATGCAATGATAACCGGGAGCGTGTTGCCTTCACAAACATAAGTGTCACACCCCGACCGCGTAAAACAACAAATCGCGGCGGAAACATCGGGGCGTGTTGTAACAGAATTAATGTTTCATAACCATGGATACCAAAGAGTGTTTCGTTTTATTAAACATTGAATAATTACATCGTCTTGAAATCTAAATACACTATTTAAACATAGTCTATCATTGTTATTGAGTCACTAAGGCCTTGTCCAGTCCTATGTGAGCATGCAACTTATCAATCGATATCATCCAACAATACCTGAAACATATGTGAAAACGAGGTCAGCAAAGAAATGCTGGCGAGTACATAGGTTTTGTGAAAATAAGATTCATGACTTCTGTTTTAAGAAAATGTTTAGTCATGAACCTTGTAATTTGCTTTGTCTTTGTAAATCATTTGAAAAATAATAAGTTCAGGTGATATGTATAAATAAGAGAATAATGCATGATTAAATGAATAACCATGTAAAAATGAGTTTGTTTAAGATAAGTTGTTTGTAAATAAATGTCTTGTGAAAAGTATGTTACTTGTATAAAATGTCCTATGTCTCAAACTGAAATGATTCAAATAACGCTACAATATGTAATACCATACAAACACTTATATATAGGAAGTACCTGCGGCGTATCCACCATGCTTGTATCATATTACACACGCACCGTTACTCAAATCACTTACCCAAACCAAACCACCAAAGTAATGTTCATGCCCAATGTAAATCATGTAATATGTATAACCAAAATGATATGTATGGCTAGTGAAATGCATTAACTAAACCATAGGTGAAACGCACAAAACAAAGTATTGAAGTAAAACTTGGTTTAAACCAATACTATGTTTCGTGTAAATGCATGATCAAATGTAAATCATGTCCAGATGTTTACCCAATCGTTACCCATTCGTTCAGATCGTTCTTGTTTTAATCGTTCTAATCGTTCTTGTTTTAATCGTTCAAAGCGTTCTTGTTTTAATTGTGAAACTACTTAATGGTCGATTCTCTAATAACATTCAAACCTTCTTGACGCGTTCCTCGCTCCATCTCGCTCTCGCTCTCGTTCTTAACAAACCCTTACCAAAGGATAAGTTAATAATTACAGATTCAGTCGCTACCCACAACCCCCACACATAACAATGGGTGCAGTAAATAACGGGATTTGTCAGATCCTATGGTACCATAACCTAATACTGGTCGGCTTGATCTTTGCTAATGAATGTCATCGGTCATGTAAACTACAACCAACAAGTTTGTTCACTTTTTGAAATTTGTTATTAGTTTTTGAAATCATTGTATTCGTTCTTGAAATCATTGTTAGCGTTCTTGAAATAATTGTTATTGTTCTTGAAACCACATTGTAATTGTTCTTGAAACTATTGTAATTGTTATTGAAATCATTGATAAAACATTTAGCACATATGAGTCACCCCAAAACAGTTGAAAACAGTAAAAGAGGGGAATAATGTACTCGCCTGGGAGTGCTTAGGAGTCTTGAACAACTACCAAGTAAGCTAGAGGAGTCCCGGAAATCAAACGGTACCTAACATAGGTAACTACATAATTAACCCGGACCTAAATCGGAAGACTAGGTAGCAGGAGGGTTTGTAAACCAAATGAGTGTAGGAACTCATATGATATGGTTTAACAAAGCCTACATACTAAATGAAACTTAACCTAAGTATTATCGACCCATCGCGACCCATTAAGGTAACTTATGCTACTTTAACGTGTCGTGCGCGTGAAACGCGTTCGGACCGTCTAACTAGTCCTATGACAAGTGTTATATGCCTAAACATGTTACATAATCAGTTATGTGACAAAAGTTTAGGTTACATATGCTTAATTACCAATTATACATGAAAAGGGTATTCTGGTAATTTACCTAAGGCATATAAACTACCTATCATACAACTACTTAAACGATGTGACCATAGGGTATAACCTCGGAAGGTTATGCCCTATACTAGGGTCACCTAATGTATTTGGTCGGATCCTAATGATCGACCAAACTGGGTCGGGTTCGAAGGTATAAGCGATTTATCAGATCGCTTACCCTACGACCCTAGACAACGTGGTAATCAGTAGGCATAGTCCCAAGGGACTATAACCAACGTGATTACACTCACGTTGCGAAGTTCAAACGAACTTCGCATTGACCATTACTGGTCAACGCTGAAAGTCAAACAAAGTTTGACTTTCTGACTCAAAAAGCAGTAAAATAAGGAAAAGAACGAAAGAATACTTACGAAGGGTCCCCGAATGCTAATCCCGATTCAAGAATCTCAGGTATGAAACAATGGTTTCAACTTAGAGGTTCTCAAATCAGAATTCTAGTAATTTTAGCAATGGGGGTTATGGGGTATTTATAGGAATACCCGAACCGTTAAGATCGTTTCATGGAAAACGTGCCTTAATCCCATCCGTACATGTGTTGAAATGTCATGGTGTTTAGGTGTTTAAATTCCATCCATACATGTGTTGAAATGCCATGGTGTTTAGGTGTTTAAATTCCATCCATACATGTGTTGAAATGTCATGGTGTTTAGGTGTTTAAATTCCATCCATACATGTGTTGAAATGTCATGGTGTTTAGGTGTTTAAATTCCATCCTTATCCGCTGACTAAGCAAGTTAGAATGTGTGGTTGTGAATTAAACAACGGCTAATACATCGAATCTGGTCCCGAATGCGAAAAACGATCCAAATGACGTGACGAATGGATTTTTCTTATGGCGAACACTAAAATAAAATATTTTAGTGCTAACATAATTTTTTTGGATGCCCGGATGTATTCAGAACGTAAGTTATGCGCGAAAATGCAAACTTGTGCACTTTTTGACACTTTTAGTCCCTGAATGACCCAAAAGTTTATTTTAGCACACCGAACCCCTCAAAGCCTATTTCTAAGCTATGTAAAGGATATTTATGGTATGTTTAACTTATGTTCATGTTTCAGAAGGTCTGTTACAGTTCAAATTGGCATACTTTCGCAGTTTGTCAACTTTAGTCCCTGTAAGCGATTAAACTTGATTTCGGCATACCAAACCTTCCAAAACTTATTTCTAAGTTATGTAAAGGTTATTTAAGGTATGTTAATCCTATGTCACTACTCCGGAGTGTTTGTTGCATTAAACTGGTTATATTTACGCATCAGTGCGCGTATAACCTTCCAGAAAGCGATTTAGAGTTTGAAATTGAACAAGAATTGATATGTGCAAATGATACACATATTTTTTTTTTACAAATCCCAAGTATGAAATATAATATTTCATTGGTTTGGTATTTGTTTGATGGCCGTGGAGGCACAGGTGTTACAGTCTCCCCTACTTTAGGAAATTTCGTCCCGAAATTTATTTAGAGGAAACTTGTGAGAGTTTAAAACATGAAGTTGAAAAGACCGAACAACATTGGTTAGGGTTCTGAACTTCTAGTAACCTTTAATAACATCATGATTGCAATGTAAGAGGGATACTTATATACAAGTATATGAAGCGTCATTGGTGCGTCCACCGTACCTCCATTACATCGTTCTCATTTCGTTATTGTTGTCACTATCGGTTCTTACACATAATAAATCCTACTGGGTTTCTATGCACTAAATTTCATAATTATGTACGCGTCCATAATTAGACAATTCCTTGCATAGTTCACACAGTCTATTTTATAATGTGTAGGGGAAAACCAAATGAACAAACTTGTGATGTGTGTGACTAGACCGCCATAGAGTCCTTTTAATTAAATCAATAAATGATCTAAATAGACTATCAAGGAGTCTGTTCAGCTACATCACTAGATGTCGTTCTTTAACCAAATTATGAATCAATCTTTTTGACTAGACCACTAAGAGGGTCTCTTATGAATCATGGAGTAGTACTATATAATCCAAGGGTCTTAACTATTACATAGAAGCCCATTTAGGATTTAAGGTAGTACCTTTTTGAATATCCTACTACGAATCCCTCATATGAAGATATGAAAGATTCTACGAGGATTTGGATAATGAATACCCAGAGTATACCAAAACACAAAATGCATAAATGAAAACACCAAATATGTAAACACATAGTCACATAACCACAAAATTGTTCGTTAATTTGTCTTGTAAATTGCGTACATACATTTAAAGCACACTTGGAATCCATTCCGTGGATTTCATTTGGTACTTTAAACGTTATCAAGAATCCAACTATAAAGATAGAAAGATTCAAAAAGAAAATTCGATTTCGATTACTAGGAACCGAAGTGTTCGAATTAAGGTACATAAGGAATCCAATTAAGGACTCTGATTTGAACGATAATCATCCACAAGGATCTAATTGTAAAGATAAAAAGATCCCATATGAATTTTAGAAGTTGAAGATGTTTTGAAACCTTGCACTGGATGTGCTTAGGTCAAAACATGATGTAAAATGCTTATGAAGTTGAGATGCTTGATATGTCAAGGCGACATATGAAGCAGAATTTTGAAGGTTAAGTCAATGTATGAGGAAAATATTTTTGAAAACTATGCATGGGGTTCTTTTAAGAAAAATGTGTTTAACGTTTTTGAAACCTTATATATAATATTTTTTTGAAATCATAAAGTAGGTGTAATAGGTAGATATATTTACAAAAATGTTTTAAAATCATGCGAAATGAATTTTGAAATTATGTATAAGGTTTTTGAAAGACATGAATGATGCTTTTCGAAATCATGCACTTGATCAGAAAATGTATTGTGTTAATATTGTCTTCAGACTATATGAAATATTTTGAAATTAGAAAGGTTGGTTTTGATAACATGGCCAATGTTTTTGAAATAACACAGACAATGCATCTAGAAAAATTGTTTTCAAACTATATGAAATGTTTTGAGATCATGAAGATTGTTTTGAAATACTGGTACTGTGTATGTTGAAAAATCAAAACGTAATGGGTATGAGATTTGAAAATACCCTTATTTATCTAACCAAGGATTTAAAGGCACAGATGTGCGAAAAGCACGATTACTCATAATGTCACTTAATTTTCTGTACTTTGTTTCTTAGAGTGAAACGAGTACTTAAAATTTTCGAGGGAATCATGAGCAATCATTTGAGAGAGAGAAATCACAGGAGTAGTTTGTAAGGTACATAGTTCCTTGATGTAGGTATCATAGGAAAAGCCATACACTCCTAGCAGGGGGTTGAGCTGGTTGGTTGGGGACTGCTTTACCATTGTGAGCGACCATGGCGAAGTTCTGAGAAGCCTTTCGCTTCTTTGACTTCTTAGGGGATCGTTCATCCATGGTCTTTGATTCCTCGATTGGTTTCTCGGCCGGTGGTGTTATCGCCTGACTAGGTCCTGCCTGTCTTGGTGACTCTTGAGTGGCTTCATCCTGGAGATGATACTTGGCAGTAGCTAATTCAACAGTCTTTAGGACTACTTCGCCTATTCGCTGAGCGAATTTGGCTGCTCGCTCAGATATCTGGGCGTCATCGTGATGAAGAGACATTCTTGAAGAAAAAGAAAGGCATAGGGAGAAACAGGTGAAAGATTATTGGACATTCAAAACAGAATGATAACGCATGAAAAATTGCGATCATTTGTTTGTTACCTAAGGCAAACAAATGAGACGGTGACTAATCAAAGTAAATGGGTCAAAAATAATGTATCGCGAAGACATGCTCGCCTATAAGTGAACACTCATCCCAAGAATTCCCAGGTAAGCACAACTGGTCTCGCGTCTGATGAGATGTATACGAAGTGCTTGCCTAGACAGAAAACCCAGAATACAGGCATTCACCCTTCCAGTTTGCACGTGTTCACATCATTTAAAACCCAAAACCTTGACGAAGTTTTGAAAACTCAAAGGGGTTCAAAACCATATAATAGAGAGTTCAAAACCTTACAATAGAGGGTTCAAAACCTAGTAATCAATCATCCTAGAACAGATGATTAGTTTTCAAAGCGGTTTTGAAATTTATGTTCTTGTTGTGGTTGTCACCTAAGGATAGGTGACAGTATTGTTTTATGACTAAACGCAAGTAAACTCGCGTTAGGGTCCTAAGAAGGTTATAGACTAGGTCAAAGCATTACTAATTACTAATAACCTAATTCCCTATAACCATTGGCTCTGATACCATCTTTTCTGTCACACCCCGACCGCGTAAAACAACAAATCGCGGCGGAAACATCGGGGCGTGTTGTAACAGAATTAATGTTTCATAACCATGGATACCAAAGAGTGTTTCGTTTTATTAAACATTGAATAATTACATCGTCTTGAAATCTAAATACACTATTTAAACATAGTCTATCATTGTTATTGAGTCACTAAGGCCTTGTCCAGTCCTATGTGAGCATGCAACTTATCAATCGATATCATCCAACAATACCTGAAACATATGTGAAAACGAGGTCAGCAAAGAAATGCTGGCGAGTACATAGGTTTTGTGAAAATAAGATTCATGACTTCTGTTTTAAGAAAATGTTTAGTCATGAACCTTGTAATTTGCTTTGTCTTTGTAAATCATTTGAAAAATAATAAGTTCAGGTGATATGTATAAATAAGAGAATAATGCATGATTAAATGAATAACCATGTAAAAATGAGTTTGTTTAAGATAAGTTGTTTGTAAATAAATGTCTTGTGAAAAGTATGTTACTTGTATAAAATGTCCTATGTCTCAAACTGAAATGATTCAAATAACGCTACAATATGTAATACCATACAAACACTTATATATAGGAAGTACCTGCGGCGTATCCACCATGCTTGTATCATATTACACACGCACCGTTACTCAAATCACTTACCCAAACCAAACCACCAAAGTAATGTTCATGCCCAATGTAAATCATGTAATATGTATAACCAAAATGATATGTATGGCTAGTGAAATGCATTAACTAAACCATAGGTGAAACGCTCAAAACAAAGTATTGAAGTAAAACTTGGTTTAAACCAATACTATGTTTCGTGTAAATGCATGATCAAATGTAAATCATGTCCAGATGTTTACCCAATCGTTACCCATTCGTTCAGATCGTTCTTGTTTTAATCGTTCTAATCGTTCTTGTTTTAATCGTTCAAAGCGTTCTTGTTTTAATTGTGAAACTACTTAATGGTCGATTCTCTAATAACATTCAAACCTTCTTGACGCGTTCCTCGCTCCATCTCGCTCTCGCTCTCGTTCTTAACAAACCCTTACCAAAGGATAAGTTAATAATTACAGATTCAGTCGCTACCCACAACCCC
>JARYGA010060158.1:99958-187606 GCA_030545235.1 Helianthus tuberosus
ACTACTTCTAGTCAAATTTTGATGTCCCAGTTATTGTCCGGTAGTTCGGTTCGTTACGGTTCGTTAAAGTGCTGAATTATGCAGTTTCACTAGGTATAAAGCACCTTTTGTGGCAGTTTCAATTCCCGACACTTTGTAAGTTATTTTTGACAATAAAACATAGATTTTGCATGATATTATTGTGTTAAAAGCTGAATTATTGCTGAATTATGCTGATTTATGCTGAATTCTGCATTTAAAGTGAGTTTCGGGTGATTTTTAGTGCATAGTTTAGCTTCCGGAAAGTTTATATGTTAACCCTTGTATCCATACTTGGGTTTTAATGTATTTTAGACGTTGGACCTACTCCTAGGCCCTAATTCTATTATCTGACTGCTTTCTGCAGAGCTGCTGACACAATGTGTCTTACCGGTGAGTTTACTAGTCTTTCTGACGCGACGCTAAAAGTAATGCATAAAGCAATATTTGAGGTATGAAACGTGCATGAATTCATATGTATAGCATGTAATCAAACAATGTTGACATTTAAGCACATAATTGCAGATATTAAATAATAATTAAAATGTACGGAAATTACCGGTTTTGTGCCGGTTGTCACAGTCTCCCCCCGTTAAAAGAATTTCGTCCCGAAATTCAAGCTGAGTTATCTCCCGCATGAGATTTCTTGAACAGATGGGGGTACTTGGCTTTGAACCGGTCTTCACGTTCCCTCGTGTACTCGGGTCCGTGTTTAGAGTTCCGACGTACTTTGACAAGTTTAACACTACTCCTCCGAGTCTTGTTGACCTTCCAGTCTGTAACCTCAATGGGTTCTTCGGTAAACCGGAGTGTGTCGTCGATATGCACCTCATCCGCACGGATGATCACTGCTTCTTGGGTTGGACTCTTCTTGAGGTTGGACACATGAAACGTATCATGTACTCCGTTAAGTTCATCCGGTAATTCCAACTTGTACGCCACGGTACCAATTCTTTCCAAGATCTTGAATGGTCTGATGTATCGTGGATTCAGCTTTCCACGTTTTCCGAATCTTACTACACCCTTCCAAGGTGAGACCTTCAACAAAACTATGTCTCCCACCTCGAATTCTAAGGGTTTCCGCCTTTGATCTGCGTAGCTCTTTTATCGATCTCGAGCCGCCTTAATGCGCTCTCGGATCTGCATAATCTTGTCGGTTGTCTCTTGAACAAGTTCAGGACCAACCATACGTTTGTCTCCAGTGTTTGCCCAACATAACGGTGAGCGGCACTTGCGGCCATACAGAGCTTCGAACGGTGCGGCTTTTATACTTGTATGGTAGCTGTTATTATAGGAAAACTCAACTAAAGGTAGGTGAGTATCCCAGCTGCCGCCTAGATCCATAACACATGCACGAAGCATATCTTCCAGTGTTTGTATGGTCCGTTCGCTCTGGCCGTCTGTTTACGGATGGAAGGTCGTGCTTAGATCTAGTTGAGATCCAAAGGCCTCCTGGAAGGATTGCCAGATCCTTGAGACAAAACGTCCATCTCTATCCGAAATAATCGAGATAGGCACTCCATGACGTGCCACAATTTCCTTCAGGTACAGCTCGGAAAGCTTTCTAGTGTTATCCTTCTCTCGAATCGGTAGGAAATGCGCAGACTTCGTTAACCGATAGACTATCACCCATATCATATCATGCCCTCTAGGGGTCCTGGGTAATTTTGTTATGAAGTCCATTGAGATTTGCTCCCACTTCCACATGAGTATCTCGGGCTGCTGCAGTAGACCGGACGGTTTCTGATATTCAGCCTTAACCTTAGCACAGGTTAGGCACTTTCCAATGTAAACAGCCACATCGCTTTTAAGCCTCGGCCACCAATAGTATTCCTTCAAGTCTTGATACATTTTCTCCGATCCTGGGTGGATCGAATATCTCGACTTGTGAGCTTCATCAAACATGACTTCTCGAATACCGTCATAGAGCGGAACCCAAATACGTCCCATAAAGTATAAGGTTCCCTCTTCGTTTGGAACCAATTTCTTCTCCATAACTCAGAGATATTCAGCTCTACGATTCTCCTTCTTAAGGGCTTCTTGTTGGGAGTCATGAATGCGTGCAGTGAGGTTCGTCCGAATAGTCATTTCCAATGCTCGAACTCTGAGGATCTTAACCCTTTCCTTTCGACTTAACGCGTCTGCTACTACGTTTGCCTTTCCAGGATGGTACTTAAGCTCACAATCATAATCATTTAGCAGCTCGACCCATCGTCGCTGTCGCATGTTTAGTTCCTTTTGATCAAATATGTGTTGTAGGCTTTTATGATCTGTGAAGATTGTACATCGAGTACCATATAAATAATGTCGCCAGATCTTCAAGGTGAATACCACCACGCCTAGCTCCAGGTCGTGTGTGGTGTAGTTCCTTTCATGCACCTTCAACTGTCTTGAAGCGTAAGCGATGACCTTTTGGCGTTGCATGAGCACGCAATCCAATCCTTGACGCGAACGTCGCAGTATACCACGAAGTCTACAGTGCCCTCGGGTAAAGATAGTATTGGTGCATCGCATAGTTTGTTCTTGAGAAGTTGGAAAGCTTCTTCTTGTTTATCACCCCAGTCATACTTCTTGTCCTTCTACGTGAGGGAAGTTAGCGGTTGAGCTATCTTGGAGAAGTTCTCGATAAATTTGCGGTAATAGTGATCGGAGTGTCGCGCTCCGGTCAAAGATAATATTTATATGCCCAAATTACCCTTAACAAATAGTTAGTGGTAGCAAGGGGTCGAACCACGAAGAGTATGTGGTTTGTGTGTGGATTCGAATGAATTAGAACAAATGTCACGATTTATGAAGCTTACTAGAATATTTTTATGTTTTTGTTTAATTGAGAGATGTGAGTTTAGACTAAGTGAATTGATTAAATTGATTAACAACTAATAATTAACGATTACGATAAAATTGGTTACTAGAACAATAATAAGAAAAAGGAATCACACCCGGTTTCGGTAATTGCTAACCTAGGATTTCTACAAGTTTTAGATTCAACTCAAATGCATTCGATTAACGGATTTAGTGTACCGTGACTTAGGTGCTAATAACTATCAACGTCGTGAAGAACGGACAAGAATACACTTTCTAATCAACACAAGTAAATCCTAACCACGACAATGCACAATTACATATCACCATTTCGCAAAGTCATAACTTTTAACATCGTTCGACAATTTACGAATTCGTAACAAATGTAACACTATTATCAAAGGTTTCAAAAATCAAACACAAATTGTCACAAAGTTGAAGCAATAAACAATTCGAAACCCTAAATTAACAACTACCTACGCCGGGGTGAAACCGAGATGATTAGTCGCTCATGGTTGAAGAAGCTGGATCACCGGATGATTGGGATGCGAATTGAATCATCTTGAATCTTGTGGAATGGTAGAAGGATGAGGATTAGGGTGTTGGTGGATGATGATGGTGAAAGGAATGATGATTAAATGAACTAGGGTTTGGTGGATGATGATTGTGAAAGATGATGATGGAATGTGATAAGGGATGGATTGAATCTTCAAGAATCTCCCAAAAAGCTCCCAAAATCGCCTAGCAAAACCCCCCAATTCGTATGTGTCCAGACTAGCTTGAATGATAACTTCCTTTAGTCCAAAAGGGGATTTTTACGATTTGTAACTGATGAGGGACGCATTATGTGTCCTCAGGGACACATTATGTGTCCCTGCTCTGAAATCCACACTTTTATGCGCCCTCTATTGCGTCCCGAATGAAGTAACTTGCGTTCTCATCCCATGTTTTCACCATTCTTCTCAAAACCACTCTCGATTACTTTCATATGCTTCCATGTGCTTCCCATTTCTCAAGTAGTTACCGAAATGCACTTATTTAAGCTCCGGTAAGCTCCTAAATGCATCATTTCCTTGTTACCTTCATTCCAAAGCTCGTAGAGCTTCCAAAATACACCTTAAACCTATCAAGGCCTGCAAAATACAAACCATCTCAAAGTAGTGTATTCTAAAACTCAATTTCACACAAATCAGTAAAATTAAACACGTTAAGCTTTGGAAATTTACCAACCCATCACATCCCCACACTTATCATTTGCTTGCCCTCAAGCAAACTCGTTCATTACTGTCCAACCATTAAAAGCAACTCATTTCCCATTCCCTTACTAGTTCTCAGACATGGTCAATAGTCATACCCTAACTCACAAGACTTACGCCTATCAATAGATTTCTATTTCAGTGAGTAAAATGATGCAACATTTAATAAACAAAGCAATTGCCCAACTAAGTTTAACTAATCTTCAAGTTTCACAAGTGTTCACACCCCTCACAATTGTTCTCTCCTCTCGGTTTGAAATCAAAGGAAAACTAGTAAGTGTGCACTAGTATTTATTCACTCTATGACCAAAATACAAAGCTTGTTTTAATATGCTTGACAAACAATCACACTTTCACCAACTAACACGAATGATGCACATATCTAAAGGACTTTATGGGTTTTGAGTTTTGGGTTATGGCTAATGATATGGAAGAATGGAGGTTTAAGGTAAGAAACACAAATCCAGCTACATATCCTTATTTATTTATACAAATGACTATAAATGGGTAACTATGACCCATAACTTTATTGCTTTTCACAACCGTTCATTTTTTTGAACATTTTGTCCCGTGTAACTAGTTGCGGGTTGTTTTTTTTTTTTTTTTTTTGATGGACATGAATAACATGCATGGATTGTGGGTTTGGGCGATATGATGATGAATGGGTTTAGCAAATAGATAGATAGTTTAGAAATGGCTACTAAGGTGGTTTTTTTTTTTTTTTTGATGGTAAGGTGGAAGGATGTCCTAAAAGCCTTTATCATCTATGTGCAAGCATTCAGTTCGTGGTTTCGGCATGCATCAAATCAGTCAAGTTCTCAAACAAACCAATGTATAGGCCTACTCTCAAACAATCAATAAATGCAAATAAGCAAATATGTATAAATATTCAAGAAAATGCTCAAGATCTCACAAACAAAAAGGATTGGGTTACCGATGTGACACATGTGTTACTTTACAACTTGTTATTCCTAGCTAGGCAATTCTAAAAATTTTTCTCAAAAACTCTCACTGAAAAGACTTTATCAAGGAACTTAAAGAGTTTATGACCATGACTAAAGACCAACATCTATGCTCCGGAAGGTAAACAGTTAATGGTGCTCGTTGGTTTTCAAGTTTTGGTTGAGTTACTTAAGGGCAATTTTTTTTTTTTTTATTCTCCTCATCCCCACACTTGAGATACATTGTCCCCAATGTATAGCGTTTTTAATGGCACATATGAGAACAAGGAGTTTAACCAATTAAGCCCAACATTTCTATTCCAAGATTCATCCCCAACAACCATTAACTAATTAACATAACATTCCCTAACATTGTTTTTCAACACCACCAAAATTAAACACACCAAAAAAAAAAAATAAAAAAAATAAACACAAGCAAACAAAGCAAAGAAGCAAAAGTACAAGGAGTTCAAATCACACCCACAAAGTATAATCATGACCATGCAATAAGATATATGTAAAAGAACACATGGACCTGATCGTGAGTGCAACTCCGATCAGCGAGTGATCTACCCATCATATGGAGGCGGGGGATAAGGCGGCCCAAAGGTGCACTGATACATGTCCCTAATAAGAGCCACTACCCCATGTGGATCTGTAGAGCTAGATGAACTGGATCCCTGCTCAGGTGGCGGCGGTGGGTGTGGTGGTACCCACTCAGATGGCATAGACTGTGGGTATCGAGGCATCTGTTGTGTTACTTCATAAGGCAACATCTCAGGATCCTTCCAATCTCGGGGCATCGACCTCTCTGTGTATTTCCATCCACGTGCATAATCATGGTCATGCCTAATATCTTCTTGATGTAGCCCGTTTTGATTTCTGAAATTCTCTAATTGATACATCATAGCCTTCCTAAACACGCGGTCCTCTTCTAACCCCTGAGTTTGCCTATCATACATCAATCGAGTACTTTTTTCCCAGCTAAAGAACTCATCTGGTCGAGCTTGAGTCATCACTTCATGAAGGTGTTTGTAGTACAATGATCCATGTAACTCGGGAGGGAAACCTGTCACAACAGGTTCAGGCATAACCTGTATCCTACCTTTTCGTCCCCCAACTTGCTCTTCTTCTGACTCTTCCTCATCATCTTCAACATCCGATCTCGGGGCCTCAAGAAACTGATCCGTCCTATCAACCTTTAACCTGTGCATCTTCCTTCTCAACTCGTACGTCCACAACGAATTCCGACAAAATGTACTCATCTTAATTGGGTTTTGTGGTACTTTCTCTCCCCTCACTCCCATTTGAATCGCCCCCTGCTTCAGTAGCATCTTTGATAACAATCTACGATGTGGGATTGTTTTCTTAGCTTGCCTCTCCCTCGACTCCCAAATGTTGTACATAATTAAATGTCGAGCCGACAATTTGGGAGAACCCGTTATCAAAGCATACAAAATCATCACCTCATACAAACGCACCCTGTCCGTGTCACTGGTGCGCGGCATCACGTTGGCTATCACAAAGCTTTGCAACAACCTAGGGAAAACATGCAAATTCTCTTTCCTCAATGGCCACGAAGGGATATCAGTGTCGAAAGGTACATCAAACAACTTCTTTATCATTGATATCCACTTCTCCTCTTTTGCCTCTTCGACTGCCAAGGTGTCATCGGATGGGAATTCTTAAGGGTCACCATTAGTAGCCCTCGTATCATACTTTGCATATTTCCTAAGTATAGCGAAAGATAGCACCACTTTTTTCCCGTTCACAAATCCTACTAATTATGTTTTGTCAGGCGAACCATTTTCTTTTTTCTCCAACGTGGACATCCATTCCAAAATTTCATCCATATACACCTCTTGCTTTCCTTCATAGTTGAAATCTAGAAACTCGCGCCACCCCAACCTATCAAAACACTCGGTAACACCGAACCTACCAAACTCCTCAAGATTAACCTTCCTTTCACATAAGAACAATTTTTTTGACCTTGCTTACTTTTTGCAATCTTCTTTTTATATAATGGGGCTCGCCACTCTTCATGGAACTTTGACAACCTTTATGACTTCTTCCATCTAGGCAAACCATCTGCCTCAAACACCAACTCTAGCTCATGATTACCCTCTTCTCCTTCTTGAGCTCTTTGATTTGTCTCATTTCCTTCATCCATGGGATCAAAATCAGAATCTTCGGGGTCACTATGTTCAATGACTGCAGGTTTCTTACGCCGTTTTGACACCCTAGATGACAAGGCATCAGCTTTCTTCTTCCCTTTACCACCAGGCAGTTCCTTTGATCTCCCCATTTTCACCTACATTTACACAAAGAATATCATTAATAAACAGTTCACCAAAAATCTAACTTGTAACAACTGTTTTAGAACATGGTAACTCGACTCATCACACATCCACTTTGATCATTTGAAAAAGGCTTTACATCTCCTAAAGACACCAATTTCATCAAACAAGCACAATGTGGCATTCTAGACCCAATTTGAGTTGTTGTTTACATCCTTTGCCCATTAACAAAGTATGATTCGATTGCCATGTTCCCAATTTTACCAACTCCTTGTGTTGAATCCCAATTTACAGGTGCGAAAACCCCCACACTTGTTTCCAACTAAAGTTTCTTCTTTTTTTTATTTTTATTTTATTATTTTATTAATTTATTATTTTATTTTTATTTTATTATTATTATTATTTTTTTTTTTGCAGACTATGAATTTCAACTCGTGTGTCCATGCACTCATTATTCACTTAAAACTTATGAAAAGTTTTCAATTTGGTGACCTAATGATGATTCATCCACAAATATCCCCAATATTTTTCAAGTTTTATCTCAAGTCTCATCAATATTCAAGAAAAACCCACAAAATAATGCTAATTAACCCATCAAATATTATATACTTCACAAATATTCAAACATTCATGTTCAAAATTTCAGTGAATAATAACATAATCTGTAATAATGTAGCAAAAGAGGGTGAACACATACCTTAGATGATGAATAAACAAAGAGCTAGACAAGAAATATCTTTAAAACTTGAAACCTAGCAAAAACCCCAATTTTCGGACCCAATGCGTCCACAAATCTCCCCAAATCGTGAAGATTTTCGAGAAAACAGTCGATGCAATGTAATCCTCTCGAAAAATTAGTGAGGTTAGACCCAAGAACGGCTTGATTTGGTGTAGAATTGAGTAAGTTATGAGAGATAGAAGAGTTAGGGTTCTTGAGAGTTGAGATGAAAAAGATGAGAATAGTGGAGAAAGAATTGGGAAAGAGGCAGTGAATTGGCACGGTAAATGTGAAAAGTTGATCGATATTTGTGTTTTAGTGAGTTTGGGTGTTGACCCGTGACCAACTCAGGATGGGACGCATTACATGACGTACTACAGTGGCTAGGGGGATTTATGGGGACTATGACGCGTCAAGCGGTCTTTGGACGCAACTTGCGTCTTCCTCTTCTTTTATTTTTTTTATTTTGGACGCAAAGATGGACGTAGAACAGGAGGTGAACAGCTGTGGGGAGAGCTCATGTCCTCGGTTCAGCTATGGGAAGGTGAACAGCTGGAGTTCAGCAGGTTAGCTTGGATTAAAATTCTGGGAGTCCCACTCCATCTTCGAAGTAATGAGTATTTTGACAAGATTGGAGAAGCCATAGGGACGGTTGTAAAGAAGTCAGATTTTTCTTGGGATGTTTCGGATAATTCCGGTGCGACTTGTTGTGTGTTAACAAGGTCGGGGCAGAGGATAAACGAGGAAATTGTAGTTCAGTGGGAAGGAAAGGATCATCCAGTGTGGGTTTTGGAGGTCGAAGACGAAAAGTTACGATCATCCCTTGAAGCGTGGTTTGCCGATAATCATGAACCACTGGTTCCTTCTGCTGCGTCTGAGTTTGTTGAAGAGGTGGAGATGGAGGAAGGGGAAATCCCGGAGTCGGTTCACGCTGCTAAGATGGGAAATGACGGGCCGGCACCGGAGATGGGTTATGACTCGCCGGGAAACGAAGAGGTGCAAAGTGTACATGGGGTGCATGTTTCTTTACATGGGGAAGACGCAGACACCGACAAGGTACAACAGCCACCTAGGAGAGAGAAAGATTTGCCTGGGAATTTTAAGAAACCTGGGGAAAAGGTTAGTAATTTTGAGGTGGGGACCACGGATTCTCATGTGCAGAAAAATAAGTCTGGGCTGGATAATGATCTTAATGGTGGAAATGCTAGTGGGGTTAGTGGGCCTACACAACAAGTTGATCCAACCCCACATATCGTTTTGGGTAAAAGGCCCAGAAATACTAGAAGCCCTCCTTCTGGAGGTTCAACACAGGGACCACCGACTCGAGCATTCTTCCAAAAAAACCTGGGGGAAGAAAATAATTTTGACCTAAATACACCAGCCGGTGTATCCAGCAGAGTGGCGATGCACGAATCCAATTCCGTACCAGAAGAGGACGCGATCGAGCAGGCTCGTAGCAAGGAGCTGGAGGTCTCCATGAATTCTCCCGAGGCTCCTCATGGTAGCTGTCTAAACCAGGTACAATTCCTAAACTCGGAAACGGATGTGACTATCGACGTCGGCAAAAAGGTTGGTATCGATTTACAAGGCTTTCAATCGAACACTAGGGATCTTATTGAAGGAGAAGGGGGTTTTGATGCGTTCCAATGAATTTTCTGACAATAAATTTGAGGGGGGTTAAGGACCCCAGGAAAGTGGATTGGGTTCGGGGTATTAAAACAAGCCATGGTGTACATTTCCTTGCAATACAAGAAACGAAACTTAGGGATTCCTCAAAATTTTTGTTCAGTAACTTTTGGGGTAGGTCTATGTTTCAGTTGGCGGCAGTGGATTCTCAAGGTAGATCGGGGGGTTTAGCTAGTTTATGGAACCCATCGATTTTTTATTGTGAAAACGTTATTAGAAGTCGGTACTATCTGATCGTCTCGGGCAGGCTCATTCATTCTGGATGTGTTTTAAATATAGTGAATGTATATGCTCCCAACGATGCTGTGGAACGTAGACATCTTTGGTTGGATTTGTTGCATATAAGAAATTCCTTACAGGGGATATGGGTGATGTTGGGGGATTTTAACGAAGTCAGAGACGCCTCGGAAAGATTTAATTCGGAATTTATAGCCTCTCAGGCTGATTGTTTTAATCAGTTCATATTAACGGCTGCACTTCAGGAATACCATATGGGGGGCGGCCGATTCACTTATATCTCAGATAATGGTGAAAAGCTTAGCAAGTTGGACCGTTACCTGGTTTGTCTAGGTTTTATGGAAAGGTGGCCCAATGCAACGGTTATGGCTTTAAACAGGGAGGCCTCGGATCACCGTCCCATCATATTATCTACAACTCCGGTGGATTTTGGGCACATCCCTTTTCGGTTCTACAACTCTTGGCTGGAAATGACGGGTTTCGAAGAGCACATTAAACAACTTTGCATGTCTTTTGTGTTCTCCGGTCCTCCTGACCTTGCCTTAGCAATTAAGTTGCGTTGGCTGAAAAACAAAATAAAAGATTGGGTCCGTGTTGAAAAAACTAGATCAGAAGGTTTATATAGAGAAAGGAAGGAAAAGATATCGGAGCTTGAACAAGTGGCGGAAACTAGATCACTAGAGCTGGATGAGCTACGGGCTAGGGCTGAATGTATCCGGTTAGTTTCGGACATGGAAAGGCTCAAACATATGGATGTCCGACAGAAGTCAAGGTCTAGGTGGGCATTGGAAGGTGACGAAAATTCGGCATTTTTTCACAATATTGTTAATTCGAACCTGTCAAATAATAGAATTAATGGTATTGATGAGAATGGATCTTGGATTACTAACCCGGTGGTGATTAAAGAAAAATTCTTTGAGTTCTTCTCTAATCAATTTAACGAGCCGATGGGTACGAGGCCGATTCTCAATTGTCCAAACTTGGTGACCATCTCGGATAATGAAGCAGCTCAACTTTGTTTGCCTTTCTCGTTGGTAGAAATCAAGGAAGCTATTTGGGATTGTGATGGGGACCGTGCACCGGGCCCGGACGGGTTTAATTTTAAGTTCATAAAGAGATTTTGGGATGGGCTCCAAAACGATTTTGTTAGGCTTTTTAACAAATTTCATGCAGATGGTTCTCTTAACAGGTGTTGCACATCTTCCTTTATTGCTCTAATTCCCAAGGTTAACGACCCGATATCCCCAAAGGACTACCGACCAATAAGTCTCATTGGAGTAATTAGTAAAGTAATCTCCAAGGTATTGGTTAATCGTCTAAAGGGTGTTATGGGTAAAGTTATTTCGGAAGAGCAGTCTGCCTTTTTGGCGGGCAGAAGTATTATGGATGGTCCTCTTGTCCTTAATGAGATTGTATCTTGGATGAAAGTAGTCAAAAAGGAAGGAATGATCTTTAAAGCCGACATCAATAAAGCCTATGATTCCTTAAATTGGGGTTTTCTCGACTCCATTATGGCACAAATGAATTTTCCGAGGCAGTGGAGAGGTTGGATTATGGCTATTGTTTCATCGGCCCATGCTTCAGTCCTTGTAAACGGCTCCCCCACCATGGAATTTCAGTGTTCCAGAGGTCTCCGGCAGGGCGACCCCCTATCACCGTTTCTATTCGTGATCGCCATGGAGGCTTTGACTGGGATTATGAAACAGGCTTCCTCGATTGGCCTCTTCAGGGGTATTCAATGCACAAACAATGGCCCTACCGTATCACATTTTCTTTATGCCGATGACGTAATATTCCTTGGTGATTGGTCAAGAGAGAATGCAAGTAATCTTAGAAGGATCCTTCGTTGTTTTTACTTGGCCTCGGGATTGGGTATTAACCTCTCGAAGAGTAGTATTATGGGGGTTGGGGTTAGTCAACAAGAAGTTCAAAATATGGCGGATTTTCTTGGATTCAAGTGTGGTAGTTTCCCGTTTAAACACTTGGGTTTAACGGTCGGTGCCAATATGAACCTTGTGAAGAATTGGAAGCCGGTCCTTGATATCTTCAGAAGTCGTCTCGCTTTATGGAAGGCAAAGCAACTGTCCTATGGGGGAAGGGTCACGCTATTAAAATCGGTATTAAACTCGCTTCCAACTTATTTTTTTTCTCTCTATAAAGCTCCGGCGCAGGTGCTTGATTCCTTAGATAGATTGAGAAGGGTATTTTTTTGGGGCGGGTCGGAGGAAAAAGCCAAAATGAATTGGATCGCGTGGGATAATGTTATTGCTCCAGTGGATTATGGGGGTTTGGGGTTCGGGTCTTTAAGAGACATGAACTTAGCCATGTTGGCTAAGTGGTGGTGGAGATTCAAGGTCGAAAAAAAGGGGCTTTGGAGGAGGGTAATTTGGGCCATACATCATAATTCTCGCTCATGGTCGGCCATTCCGGCTAAGCTATCTATTCCGGGTCAATGGAAACAAATTCATAATGTGCAACATTCTCTTGCTCAAATGGGTATTGACATTCTGTCTGCTGTCCGGAGTCGGGTTGGGGATGGTATAAATACTATGTTCTGGCTGGATGTCTGGGTTGGGGACAAACCGTTACAACTGACGTTCTCAAGTCTATTTGCATTAGAGAAATCAAAGTTGTGTTCAGTGGCTGATAGAATAATACGGGGCAATAATGGGATCCAATTCAGCTGGGAATGGTCTCGTCAAGTCTTGCAAAACTCAGAGGTGGTGGAGCTGCAACATCTCTCGAGGTTTCTAGGGGCTGTCGTGATATCAGATCGGCGAGATAGGGTCATATGGAATTTACATCCATCAGGTGACTTTTCAGTAAAAAGTATTAGGTCGATGCTACAAGTTTACAACAGATCGCTGCCTGCTTACTCTTTTTCTTGGAGTAAATGGGTGCCAAAAAAGGTGGGTTTCGTGGCGTGGCGTGCGGAAAAGGATCGGTTGCCTACGAGGTCAGCATTGGGTGCAAGGAACATTCATATCCCGTCGGATAGATGCGTTTTCTGTGAGGATTATGCTGAAACAAGCGAGCACTTGTTTGTTTCCTGTCACTTTGCCCAAACTCTTTGGTCCCTAGTAGCTCAATGGTGTAAAATTCCTATGGTTTTTGCCTTCCATTTAAAGGACATTTTGGAACTGCATGCTGGGTTGATGGGGTCTGTGAAAAAGAAAAGGATCCTCCAGGCCGTTGTTCATGTCACAATCTGGAGCATATGGAACCTTAGAAACAACATTGTCTTCAATGGGGTGTATCCGTCAATTACTAAAGCTTTGGAGGAGATAAAATCCATGAGCTTTTTATGGGTAAAAAACCGTTCTAAAGATCGAAACATCACCTGGGAAGCTTGGAGAAGGTTCGATGATTTTGGTTGAGTTTATGTTTGGCTGAGTTTGTTTTTTTTTCTGTTCCTTTATGTTGTAATCGAGTAATGTCTGGTGGTTTTTTGTTTCTTGGGTGCCCAGTTGGGCTTGTTTGTATATGTGGTATAGCCTCTGGCTATTTTTATAAATAAAGAGTTATGTTGGCCGTTAAAAAAAAAGAACAGGAGGTTTCTTGGTCAAATTAATAAAGGACACATCATGCGTCTAATTTAACACAACATACGTCCAATTCATTAGGACTCAAAGTCAAAGACCCACATGCCAATAAATTGTTAGATGCACTAAAGACACCACATG
This sequence comes from Helianthus tuberosus, assembly GCA_030545235.1. Lineage (NCBI taxonomy): Eukaryota > Viridiplantae > Streptophyta > Magnoliopsida > Asterales > Asteraceae > Helianthus > Helianthus tuberosus. Next base: position 113,597 of record JARYGA010060158.1, read on the forward strand.
ACTATTCACTTCTCTTTTTTTTTGGGTCATGCTATTTACACACGGAGAAAATTATTTTCACATCCCAAAGCGCCGCGCTATGGCCAAAGCGGGGCGCTTTGTTGTAAAGTCAACCGACAAGGACTGACGCAGTCTAACCTTATCTCCAAGACTTTAAATATTGACAAGCTGAATTCTAACCCAATAAACAAATACTAAAATATGAGTGAATATGAACATTGGTTTGGAAACCAATTACCAATTTCATCTCAACTAAAGACTTCTGACAGACAGAATGGGGTAGTTCAACCAAATCATAATTCTGCACTCTATAAGTTGTAGGGTAAAAAAAGTGTTAAAAGTTGTTTGTAATTAAATATTATGAATATGTATGGAGGAGTGTGTATTTGGATAATTATCATAGACAAGATTTGTCATATGTGACTCTTTTTCGTAGACCACCAGAGAAGAAAAAAATGAGTACATGCTTTTGATTGGAGGTGATCTTTGTCAACACTTCAAAACCTACTTAGTAGGTTGCATGGGGAATATAATAGTTTAATAAATAGATGCATGTAATTGACGGCAAAACAAAAAAAAATGAATTTGCAATAAAATGGTATTTTAGACCCAAAATGTAAAAAAAAAACAAAGCGCCGAGTTTAGGCCAAAGCGGGGCGCTTTGGAAAAAAAAAACCAAAGCGCCGAGCTTAGGCCATAGCGGGGCGCTTTGATGTAAAGCAACAGGCAAGGACTGAACCTGTCAGTCCTTGTCTGTTGACTTTAAACCAAAGCGCCCCACTTTGGCCATAGCGGGGCGCTTTGAGTGTGCAAATAGACCAAGGGCATGTGCGAATAGACCAGGCCTTTTTTTTTCAACGTTCACCCTTTTATGCTTTTGTTTTTATTTTTTATTTTTTTTTATTTTTACTTTTTTGTTTTACTTATCCGTTTATACCTATATTTTTTTTCTTTTTTTATGGAAAAAAAAGGAGAAATTTATAAACTTTTTGAAAAGGGACTATATACAAACAAAATTCCTAAAAATAATTAAAAATCTTTTTGTAAATTTTTATAAGTTAAATTTTAAAACATGAAAACCGTTAACGGCCCTACCACCCCCAAAAAGTCGTGTATTGTCCTCAATGCACGTAACAAAGCCTAAACACATACCTTGTGTCTTCATGACCCGTTCGGAATTTCCGGACTTCACACAATCAAGAGAGATTAGTATGAAACGAAAACGATTATATCCAACACACAAACAATTAAATAATTATACATAACTTTACACGAAACGTTACCGGTCCTTTTCATTCGACCTCATAAACCGGGATGCTTACCACGAAGCTCACCGATTCCTTGTTTTCATCCACCTTCTCGCTACCGTCGAGAAACGGTTTTAGCCGATGACCATTTACCGTTTGTCGTACCCCATCCTTCGGGTCCTCGATAGTAACATCACCCAATTGTCCGACCCGGGTGATAACATATGGTCCCATCCATTTGCTCCGGAGCTTTCCGGGAATGAACTTGAGCTTCGAATTGTAAAGCCACACCTTTTGGCCCACCTCGAACTCTTTCTTTCTCAACTTGGCATCATGCGCTTTCTTCATCCTATCCTTATACATGGACGCGCATTCGTATGCCATTTCCCTTAGCTCCTCCAACTCACACAACTTGAGCTTCCTTTTCTTACCTGCATCATCATATTGAACATTAACTTCCTTAATAGCCCATAATGATTTGTGCACGAGTTCAACCGGCAAATGACAATTTTTACCGTAAACCAACCGGTAAGGTGTAGTGCCAATAGGTGTCTTATGTGCCGTACGGTAGGCCCATAAAGCATCGTTCAACTTAATTGACCAATCCTTACGGTCCGCCCGCACGGTCTTTTGCAAAATTTCTTTGATTTGCCTATTTGACACCTCAACTTGCCCGCTTGTTTGCGGGTGATCGGGGGTAGCAATCCTATGGTCAACACCAAACCGCTTTAGAAGTTTCCCAAACAGAAAATTTTTAAAATGAGATCCTCCATCACTTATGATAACACGAGGAATCCCAAACCTTGAGAAAATATTGGTTTGAACAAAGTTACACACTACGGAATGGTCGTTTGTCTTGGTGGCTATTGCTTCGACCCATTTTGAAACATAGTCAACGGCCGCCAAGATATACAAATTGCCATAGGAATTGGGGAATGGGCCCATGAAATCAATACCCCATACATCGAAAACATCGACTACAGGGATTGGTTGCATGGGCATTTCGTCCCTTTTTGAAATACCCCCTAATTTCTGACACTCTATACAATTCTTGGAAAACTCATTTGCATCTTTAAAAATAGTAGGCCACTAAAGACCACTATTTAACACTTTATGACCCGTTTTGTGGCCACTAAAATGGCCACCACACGCAAATGAATGTAGATGCTGCAAAACGCTTGGAATTTCCTCATCATCTATGCATCTTCTTATCACTTGGTCCGCACACTGCTTCCACAAGTGCGGTTCTTCCAACCGGTAATACTTGATTTGAGACATGAAGTGTTGCCTCTTCCGTCTATCCCAATGTGCCGGTAAGTCACCTGTAACAAGATAATTCACAATGTTAGCATACCAAGGTAATTTATCCAATTTCATAATATGCTCATCGGGGAAAGACTCATTGATCTCTAATGCTTTAGGATCCTCATCAACCATCAATCGGGACAAATGGTCCGCTACCACATTCTCGGTACCCTTTTTGTCCCGTATCTCCAAATCGAACTCTTGGAGCAACAACACCCATCGGATCAATCTCGGTTTTGCATCTTTCTTCTCCATGAGGTACCTAACTGCAGTGTGATCAGAATAAATAATCACTTTACTACCCCATATGTATGACCGAAATTTATCCAATGCATATACCACCGCAAGTAGCTCTTTTTCGGTGGTGGTGTAATTCAATTGTGCATCCGAAAGAGTCTTACTCGCGTAGTATATGGCAACGGGTTTCTTGTCAACCCGTTGTCCCAACACGGCCCCCACCGCATAATCACTTGCATCGCACATAATTTCAAAAGGAAAAGACCAATTTGGCGATTGCAAGATTGGGGCCTCAACTAACTTTTCTTTTAACTTGTTAAAAGCATTTTGACAATTTTCATTAAAGTCAAACGGTTGATCTTTTAACAACAAGTTACACAAGGGCTTTGTTATATCACTAAAACCCTTAATAAACCGTCGATAAAAACCCGCGTGACCTAAAAACGACCTAACACCTTTAACACTCGTGGGATACGGCAGAGTAGATATAACTTGCACTTTTGCACGATCAACCTCTATCCCACGGCTCGACACCACATGTCCCAACACGATTCCCTCTTGAACCATAAAATGGCTCTTTTCCCAACTTAGGACCAAACTAGTTTCAAATCATCTTTTTAGTACTTTGTCTAGTTGGTCCAAACAAGCCTCAAATGATGACCCAAAAATCGAGAAATCATCCATGAAGATTTCCAAAGACTTCCCCACCATATCTGAAAAGATACTCATCATACACCTTTGGAAGGTGGCGGGGGCGTTACATAATCCAAACGGCATTCGCCTAAATGCGAAGGTGCCGTAGGGACAAGTAAATGTGGTCTTTGATTGATCTTCTGGATAGATGGCAATTTGGTTATAACCAGAATATCCATCTAAGAAGCAATAAAATTGTTGCCCCGACAATTTCTCAACTATTTGATCAATGAATGGTAAAGGAAAATGATCTTTGGAAGTTGTGGTATTCAACTTCCTATAATCAATACAAATTCGCCACCCGGTTACCGGCCGAGTGGCTACCTCTTCACCTGCGTCATTTTTGACGACTTGTATACCCGCTTTCTTGGGAACTGTCTGTGTTGGGCTCACCCATTGGCTATCCGAGATCGGGTAAATGATACCCGCATCAAGCCACTTTAGCACTTCCTTTTTCACCACCTCCTGCATATTCGGATTTAATCTCCGTTGTGCATCTCGAACGGGAGTCACATTCTCTTCCGTGATGATTTTGTGCATCACCACCGAGGGACTAATACCCTTCAAATCAACAATAGTCCATCCAATCGCCGCCCGATTGATGACCAAAACATCCATCAACTTCTCCTCTTGCTCCACAGTTAAGTTTGATGCAATGATAACCGGGAGCGTGTTGCCTTCACAAACATAAGTGTCACACCCCGACCGCGTAAAACAACAAATCGCGGCGGAAACATCGGGGCGTGTTGTAACAGAATTAATGTTTCATAACCATGGATACCAAAGAGTGTTTCGTTTTATTAAACATTGAATAATTACATCGTCTTGAAATCTAAATACACTATTTAAACATAGTCTATCATTGTTATTGAGTCACTAAGGCCTTGTCCAGTCCTATGTGAGCATGCAACTTATCAATCGATATCATCCAACAATACCTGAAACATATGTGAAAACGAGGTCAGCAAAGAAATGCTGGCGAGTACATAGGTTTTGTGAAAATAAGATTCATGACTTCTGTTTTAAGAAAATGTTTAGTCATGAACCTTGTAATTTGCTTTGTCTTTGTAAATCATTTGAAAAATAATAAGTTCAGGTGATATGTATAAATAAGAGAATAATGCATGATTAAATGAATAACCATGTAAAAATGAGTTTGTTTAAGATAAGTTGTTTGTAAATAAATGTCTTGTGAAAAGTATGTTACTTGTATAAAATGTCCTATGTCTCAAACTGAAATGATTCAAATAACGCTACAATATGTAATACCATACAAACACTTATATATAGGAAGTACCTGCGGCGTATCCACCATGCTTGTATCATATTACACACGCACCGTTACTCAAATCACTTACCCAAACCAAACCACCAAAGTAATGTTCATGCCCAATGTAAATCATGTAATATGTATAACCAAAATGATATGTATGGCTAGTGAAATGCATTAACTAAACCATAGGTGAAACGCACAAAACAAAGTATTGAAGTAAAACTTGGTTTAAACCAATACTATGTTTCGTGTAAATGCATGATCAAATGTAAATCATGTCCAGATGTTTACCCAATCGTTACCCATTCGTTCAGATCGTTCTTGTTTTAATCGTTCTAATCGTTCTTGTTTTAATCGTTCAAAGCGTTCTTGTTTTAATTGTGAAACTACTTAATGGTCGATTCTCTAATAACATTCAAACCTTCTTGACGCGTTCCTCGCTCCATCTCGCTCTCGCTCTCGTTCTTAACAAACCCTTACCAAAGGATAAGTTAATAATTACAGATTCAGTCGCTACCCACAACCCCCACACATAACAATGGGTGCAGTAAATAACGGGATTTGTCAGATCCTATGGTACCATAACCTAATACTGGTCGGCTTGATCTTTGCTAATGAATGTCATCGGTCATGTAAACTACAACCAACAAGTTTGTTCACTTTTTGAAATTTGTTATTAGTTTTTGAAATCATTGTATTCGTTCTTGAAATCATTGTTAGCGTTCTTGAAATAATTGTTATTGTTCTTGAAACCACATTGTAATTGTTCTTGAAACTATTGTAATTGTTATTGAAATCATTGATAAAACATTTAGCACATATGAGTCACCCCAAAACAGTTGAAAACAGTAAAAGAGGGGAATAATGTACTCGCCTGGGAGTGCTTAGGAGTCTTGAACAACTACCAAGTAAGCTAGAGGAGTCCCGGAAATCAAACGGTACCTAACATAGGTAACTACATAATTAACCCGGACCTAAATCGGAAGACTAGGTAGCAGGAGGGTTTGTAAACCAAATGAGTGTAGGAACTCATATGATATGGTTTAACAAAGCCTACATACTAAATGAAACTTAACCTAAGTATTATCGACCCATCGCGACCCATTAAGGTAACTTATGCTACTTTAACGTGTCGTGCGCGTGAAACGCGTTCGGACCGTCTAACTAGTCCTATGACAAGTGTTATATGCCTAAACATGTTACATAATCAGTTATGTGACAAAAGTTTAGGTTACATATGCTTAATTACCAATTATACATGAAAAGGGTATTCTGGTAATTTACCTAAGGCATATAAACTACCTATCATACAACTACTTAAACGATGTGACCATAGGGTATAACCTCGGAAGGTTATGCCCTATACTAGGGTCACCTAATGTATTTGGTCGGATCCTAATGATCGACCAAACTGGGTCGGGTTCGAAGGTATAAGCGATTTATCAGATCGCTTACCCTACGACCCTAGACAACGTGGTAATCAGTAGGCATAGTCCCAAGGGACTATAACCAACGTGATTACACTCACGTTGCGAAGTTCAAACGAACTTCGCATTGACCATTACTGGTCAACGCTGAAAGTCAAACAAAGTTTGACTTTCTGACTCAAAAAGCAGTAAAATAAGGAAAAGAACGAAAGAATACTTACGAAGGGTCCCCGAATGCTAATCCCGATTCAAGAATCTCAGGTATGAAACAATGGTTTCAACTTAGAGGTTCTCAAATCAGAATTCTAGTAATTTTAGCAATGGGGGTTATGGGGTATTTATAGGAATACCCGAACCGTTAAGATCGTTTCATGGAAAACGTGCCTTAATCCCATCCGTACATGTGTTGAAATGTCATGGTGTTTAGGTGTTTAAATTCCATCCATACATGTGTTGAAATGCCATGGTGTTTAGGTGTTTAAATTCCATCCATACATGTGTTGAAATGTCATGGTGTTTAGGTGTTTAAATTCCATCCATACATGTGTTGAAATGTCATGGTGTTTAGGTGTTTAAATTCCATCCTTATCCGCTGACTAAGCAAGTTAGAATGTGTGGTTGTGAATTAAACAACGGCTAATACATCGAATCTGGTCCCGAATGCGAAAAACGATCCAAATGACGTGACGAATGGATTTTTCTTATGGCGAACACTAAAATAAAATATTTTAGTGCTAACATAATTTTTTTGGATGCCCGGATGTATTCAGAACGTAAGTTATGCGCGAAAATGCAAACTTGTGCACTTTTTGACACTTTTAGTCCCTGAATGACCCAAAAGTTTATTTTAGCACACCGAACCCCTCAAAGCCTATTTCTAAGCTATGTAAAGGATATTTATGGTATGTTTAACTTATGTTCATGTTTCAGAAGGTCTGTTACAGTTCAAATTGGCATACTTTCGCAGTTTGTCAACTTTAGTCCCTGTAAGCGATTAAACTTGATTTCGGCATACCAAACCTTCCAAAACTTATTTCTAAGTTATGTAAAGGTTATTTAAGGTATGTTAATCCTATGTCACTACTCCGGAGTGTTTGTTGCATTAAACTGGTTATATTTACGCATCAGTGCGCGTATAACCTTCCAGAAAGCGATTTAGAGTTTGAAATTGAACAAGAATTGATATGTGCAAATGATACACATATTTTTTTTTTACAAATCCCAAGTATGAAATATAATATTTCATTGGTTTGGTATTTGTTTGATGGCCGTGGAGGCACAGGTGTTACAGTCTCCCCTACTTTAGGAAATTTCGTCCCGAAATTTATTTAGAGGAAACTTGTGAGAGTTTAAAACATGAAGTTGAAAAGACCGAACAACATTGGTTAGGGTTCTGAACTTCTAGTAACCTTTAATAACATCATGATTGCAATGTAAGAGGGATACTTATATACAAGTATATGAAGCGTCATTGGTGCGTCCACCGTACCTCCATTACATCGTTCTCATTTCGTTATTGTTGTCACTATCGGTTCTTACACATAATAAATCCTACTGGGTTTCTATGCACTAAATTTCATAATTATGTACGCGTCCATAATTAGACAATTCCTTGCATAGTTCACACAGTCTATTTTATAATGTGTAGGGGAAAACCAAATGAACAAACTTGTGATGTGTGTGACTAGACCGCCATAGAGTCCTTTTAATTAAATCAATAAATGATCTAAATAGACTATCAAGGAGTCTGTTCAGCTACATCACTAGATGTCGTTCTTTAACCAAATTATGAATCAATCTTTTTGACTAGACCACTAAGAGGGTCTCTTATGAATCATGGAGTAGTACTATATAATCCAAGGGTCTTAACTATTACATAGAAGCCCATTTAGGATTTAAGGTAGTACCTTTTTGAATATCCTACTACGAATCCCTCATATGAAGATATGAAAGATTCTACGAGGATTTGGATAATGAATACCCAGAGTATACCAAAACACAAAATGCATAAATGAAAACACCAAATATGTAAACACATAGTCACATAACCACAAAATTGTTCGTTAATTTGTCTTGTAAATTGCGTACATACATTTAAAGCACACTTGGAATCCATTCCGTGGATTTCATTTGGTACTTTAAACGTTATCAAGAATCCAACTATAAAGATAGAAAGATTCAAAAAGAAAATTCGATTTCGATTACTAGGAACCGAAGTGTTCGAATTAAGGTACATAAGGAATCCAATTAAGGACTCTGATTTGAACGATAATCATCCACAAGGATCTAATTGTAAAGATAAAAAGATCCCATATGAATTTTAGAAGTTGAAGATGTTTTGAAACCTTGCACTGGATGTGCTTAGGTCAAAACATGATGTAAAATGCTTATGAAGTTGAGATGCTTGATATGTCAAGGCGACATATGAAGCAGAATTTTGAAGGTTAAGTCAATGTATGAGGAAAATATTTTTGAAAACTATGCATGGGGTTCTTTTAAGAAAAATGTGTTTAACGTTTTTGAAACCTTATATATAATATTTTTTTGAAATCATAAAGTAGGTGTAATAGGTAGATATATTTACAAAAATGTTTTAAAATCATGCGAAATGAATTTTGAAATTATGTATAAGGTTTTTGAAAGACATGAATGATGCTTTTCGAAATCATGCACTTGATCAGAAAATGTATTGTGTTAATATTGTCTTCAGACTATATGAAATATTTTGAAATTAGAAAGGTTGGTTTTGATAACATGGCCAATGTTTTTGAAATAACACAGACAATGCATCTAGAAAAATTGTTTTCAAACTATATGAAATGTTTTGAGATCATGAAGATTGTTTTGAAATACTGGTACTGTGTATGTTGAAAAATCAAAACGTAATGGGTATGAGATTTGAAAATACCCTTATTTATCTAACCAAGGATTTAAAGGCACAGATGTGCGAAAAGCACGATTACTCATAATGTCACTTAATTTTCTGTACTTTGTTTCTTAGAGTGAAACGAGTACTTAAAATTTTCGAGGGAATCATGAGCAATCATTTGAGAGAGAGAAATCACAGGAGTAGTTTGTAAGGTACATAGTTCCTTGATGTAGGTATCATAGGAAAAGCCATACACTCCTAGCAGGGGGTTGAGCTGGTTGGTTGGGGACTGCTTTACCATTGTGAGCGACCATGGCGAAGTTCTGAGAAGCCTTTCGCTTCTTTGACTTCTTAGGGGATCGTTCATCCATGGTCTTTGATTCCTCGATTGGTTTCTCGGCCGGTGGTGTTATCGCCTGACTAGGTCCTGCCTGTCTTGGTGACTCTTGAGTGGCTTCATCCTGGAGATGATACTTGGCAGTAGCTAATTCAACAGTCTTTAGGACTACTTCGCCTATTCGCTGAGCGAATTTGGCTGCTCGCTCAGATATCTGGGCGTCATCGTGATGAAGAGACATTCTTGAAGAAAAAGAAAGGCATAGGGAGAAACAGGTGAAAGATTATTGGACATTCAAAACAGAATGATAACGCATGAAAAATTGCGATCATTTGTTTGTTACCTAAGGCAAACAAATGAGACGGTGACTAATCAAAGTAAATGGGTCAAAAATAATGTATCGCGAAGACATGCTCGCCTATAAGTGAACACTCATCCCAAGAATTCCCAGGTAAGCACAACTGGTCTCGCGTCTGATGAGATGTATACGAAGTGCTTGCCTAGACAGAAAACCCAGAATACAGGCATTCACCCTTCCAGTTTGCACGTGTTCACATCATTTAAAACCCAAAACCTTGACGAAGTTTTGAAAACTCAAAGGGGTTCAAAACCATATAATAGAGAGTTCAAAACCTTACAATAGAGGGTTCAAAACCTAGTAATCAATCATCCTAGAACAGATGATTAGTTTTCAAAGCGGTTTTGAAATTTATGTTCTTGTTGTGGTTGTCACCTAAGGATAGGTGACAGTATTGTTTTATGACTAAACGCAAGTAAACTCGCGTTAGGGTCCTAAGAAGGTTATAGACTAGGTCAAAGCATTACTAATTACTAATAACCTAATTCCCTATAACCATTGGCTCTGATACCATCTTTTCTGTCACACCCCGACCGCGTAAAACAACAAATCGCGGCGGAAACATCGGGGCGTGTTGTAACAGAATTAATGTTTCATAACCATGGATACCAAAGAGTGTTTCGTTTTATTAAACATTGAATAATTACATCGTCTTGAAATCTAAATACACTATTTAAACATAGTCTATCATTGTTATTGAGTCACTAAGGCCTTGTCCAGTCCTATGTGAGCATGCAACTTATCAATCGATATCATCCAACAATACCTGAAACATATGTGAAAACGAGGTCAGCAAAGAAATGCTGGCGAGTACATAGGTTTTGTGAAAATAAGATTCATGACTTCTGTTTTAAGAAAATGTTTAGTCATGAACCTTGTAATTTGCTTTGTCTTTGTAAATCATTTGAAAAATAATAAGTTCAGGTGATATGTATAAATAAGAGAATAATGCATGATTAAATGAATAACCATGTAAAAATGAGTTTGTTTAAGATAAGTTGTTTGTAAATAAATGTCTTGTGAAAAGTATGTTACTTGTATAAAATGTCCTATGTCTCAAACTGAAATGATTCAAATAACGCTACAATATGTAATACCATACAAACACTTATATATAGGAAGTACCTGCGGCGTATCCACCATGCTTGTATCATATTACACACGCACCGTTACTCAAATCACTTACCCAAACCAAACCACCAAAGTAATGTTCATGCCCAATGTAAATCATGTAATATGTATAACCAAAATGATATGTATGGCTAGTGAAATGCATTAACTAAACCATAGGTGAAACGCTCAAAACAAAGTATTGAAGTAAAACTTGGTTTAAACCAATACTATGTTTCGTGTAAATGCATGATCAAATGTAAATCATGTCCAGATGTTTACCCAATCGTTACCCATTCGTTCAGATCGTTCTTGTTTTAATCGTTCTAATCGTTCTTGTTTTAATCGTTCAAAGCGTTCTTGTTTTAATTGTGAAACTACTTAATGGTCGATTCTCTAATAACATTCAAACCTTCTTGACGCGTTCCTCGCTCCATCTCGCTCTCGCTCTCGTTCTTAACAAACCCTTACCAAAGGATAAGTTAATAATTACAGATTCAGTCGCTACCCACAACCCCCACACATAACAATGGGTGCAGTAAATAACGGGATTTGTCAGATCCTATGGTACCATAACCTAATACTGGTCGGCTTGATCTTTGCTAATGAATGTCATCGGTCATGTAAACTACAACCAACAAGTTTGTTCACTTTTTGAAATTTGTTATTAGTTTTTGAAATCATTGTATTCGTTCTTGAAATCATTGTTAGCGTTCTTGAAATAATTGTTATTGTTCTTGAAACCACATTGTAATTGTTCTTGAAACTATTGTAATTGTTATTGAAATCATTGATAAAACATTTAGCACATATGAGTCACCCCAAAACAGTTGAAAACAATAAAAGAGGGGAATAATGTACTCGCCTGGGAGTGCTTAGGAGTCTTGAACAACTACCAAGTAAGCTAGAGGAGTCCCGGAAATCAAACGGTACCTAACATAGGTAACTACATAATTAACCCGGACCTAAATCGGAAGACTGGGTAGCAGGAGGGTTTGTAAACCAAATGAGTGTAGGAACTCATATGATATGGTTTAACAAAGCCTACATACTAAATGAAACTTAACCTAAGTATTATCGGCCCATCGCGACCCATTAAGGTAACTTATGCTACTTTAACGTGTCGTGCGCGTGAAACGCGTTCGGACCGTCTAACTAGTCCTATGATAAGTGTTATATGCCTAAACATGTTACATAATCAGTTATGTGACAAAAGTTTAGGTTACATATGCTTAATTACCAATTATACATGAAAAGGGTATTCTGGTAATTTACCTAAGGCATATAAACTACCTATCATACAACTACTTAAACGATGTGACCATAGGGTATAACCTCGGAAGGTTATGCCCTATACTAGGGTCACCTAATGTATTTGGTCGGATCCTAATGATCGACCAAACTGGGTCGGGTTCGAAGGTATAAGTGATTTATCAGATCGCTTACCCTACGACCCTAGACAACGTGGTAATCAGTAGGCATAGTCCCAAGGGACTATAACCAACGTGATTACACTCACGTTGCGAAGTTCAAACGAACTTCGCATTGACCATTACTGGTCAACGCTGAAAGTCAAACAAAGTTTGACTTTCTGACTCGAAAAGCAGTAAAATAAGGAAAAGAACGAAAGAATACTTACGAAGGGTCCCCGAATGCTAATCCCGATTCAAGAATCTCAGGTATGAAACAATGGTTTCAACTTAGAGGTTCTCAAATCAGAATTCTAGTAATTTTAGCAATGGGGGTTATGGGATATTTATAGGAATACCCGAACCGTTAAGATCGTTTCATGGAAAACGTGCCTTAATCCCATCCGTACATGTGTTGAAATGTCATGGTGTTTAGGTGTTTAAATTCCATCCATACATGTGTTGAAATGTCATGGTGTTTAGGTGTTTAAATTCCATCCATACATGTGTTGAAATGCCATGGTGTTTAGGTGTTTAAATTCCATCCATACATGTGTTGAAATGTCATGGTGTTTAGGTGTTTAAATTCCATCCATACATGTTTTGAAATGTCATGGTGTTTAGGTGTTTAAATTCCATCCTTATCCGCTGACTAAGCAAGTTAGAATGTGTGGTTGTGAATTAAACAACGGCTAATACATCGAATCTGGTCCCGAATGCGAAAAACGATCCAAATGACGTGACGAATGGATTTTTCTTATGGAGAACACTAAAATAAAATATTTTAGTGCTAACATAATTTTTTTGGATGCCCGGATGTATTCAGAACGTAAGTTATGCGCGAAAATGCAAACTTGTGCACTTTTTGACACTTTTAGTCCCTGAATGACCCAAAAGTTTATTTTAGCACACCGAACCCCTCAAAGCCTATTTCTAAGCTATGTAAAGGATATTTATGCTATGTTTAACTTATGGTCATGTTCCGGAAGGTCTGTTACAGTTCAAATTGGCATACTTTCGCAGTTTGTCAACTTTAGTCCCTGTAAGCGATTAAACTTGATTTCGGCATACCAAACCTTCCAAAACTTATTTCTAAGTTATGTAAAGGTTATTTAAGGTATGTTAATCCTATGTCACTACTCCGGAGTGTTTGTTGCATTAAACTGGTTATATTTACGCATCAGTGCGCGTATAACCTTCCAGAAAGCGATTTAGAGTTTGAAATTGAACAAGAATTGATATGTGCAAATGATACACATATTTTTTTTTTTACAAATCCCAAGTATGAAATATAATATTTCATTGGTTTGGTATTTGTTTGATGGTCGTGGAGGCACAGGTGTTACATAAGCATACTTGAGATGCTTAGGCAACGCCTTCAATTCAACCTCCGGAGGCTCTACTATCGACGGCTTTAACTTGGTGTCAATGCTCTCCGGTAAGTTCTCAACTCAACTTGGTGCGTCCATGTCGGTTTTCCTTCTCAAACCGCGAGCACCTCCAAACTCTTCACTTCCTCGTCGATGCTTCTTTCCACCTCTACCTGTGACCTGTCAAACACATAACAATCCTCCATTGTGTTTTCCCCATCCACGACTGTGTCGCAAAGAGGTATACACGTGTCAACAATGTCCGCCATATAGCATTCATCATCAACTGGAGGGTTCATAAGTACGGAAAAAACATGCAACCTCAACCTTCGGTTTCCAAATGTCATGTCAACCGTTCCTGTTCTGCAGTCAATTTGAGCATTTGCAGTTGCTAAGAACGGTCGACCCAAAATCACCGTGGGTTGTTTGGTTGGATCCTTGGCCACGTAATCAAGTACTAAAAAGTCCACTGGATAGTAAAAATCCTCGATTTTTACTATCACATCCGAAACAATTCCACGGGGTAGTTTGGGTGTCAAATTGGCTAACACCACGGTGGTGTTTGACGACTGAAGTGGACCAAACTCGTATTGATCATACAAACTACCCGGTAGAATGCTCACGCTAGCACCAAGATCTAGAAGTGCCCGGTTGATTTTAAAGTCGCCTACTTGAATTGAAATGATAGGCGCACCCGGATCTTGGAGCTTAGGTGGAAGTGCACCCGAAAGAATCGAACTCACATTTTCGGTTAAATCTAATTTTTTAGGAAATTTATGAGTTCGTTTCTGCGTGCACAATTCTTTCAAGTACTTAGCATAAGACGGTACTTGTTTGATTGCATCCAAAAGAGGTAAGTTTATTTTTATTTGTTTGAAAATCTCCAACAACTCTTCTTGTTGTGGACCTCTTTTGTTTACAACTTTTTTCACGGGTCCCTTCAATGCTTCGGGATAAGGGGCGGTATTAGCCTCCACACCCTTTTCCTTAGCCTTGGGGACGGGTATGGTCACAACGGGAGTGTTATTATTCTTTTTCAAATCATTTTTATTTTGACTCGTTTGACCATCCTCAGGCTCATCCTCACTAGCATCTTCCACCACCCCTTCAACAAATTGGGGTGATGGTGTTTTGACACCATTATCAACGACTCGACCACTACGTAAAGTAATTTTATTAATTGGTACCTCACGTGTGTTCCTTGAGCTTGACCCTTGATGCTTAGGGTTCACCGCGGTGTCACTTGGGAGCTTTCCCGTGCTTCCTCTCAATTGAGCCATTTCCTCCGCGAGTTGGCCCACTTGCTTTGCCAATGCCTCATGTGCTTTATCCCGAATCTCGTTTGTCTTCTTTATCTCCTTGATATCATGGTGAGATTCTTCTATACTGTTTTGAGATTCTTTTTGCATATTCAACAAAGCATCCATTTTGGCACTCAAATCATCGCCACCGGTTTGATTATTCGACCCGCTTCCATTACCGCCTTGATTGTTGTAATTCCTTTGGTACCCACCTTGGTAATTATTGTCCCTACCTTGGTACCCTTGGTTGTAATTTCATTGATAACCTCCTTGGTTACCACCTTGACGGTTTTGATATGATGACCCGCTTTGACCTCCTTGGTTACCCGATTGAAAATTCGGGTTCATTTGATTTGAAGCATTACCATATCGGAAGTTAGGGTGATTTCTCAAACCCGGATGATAACTGTTGGAATTCATGTCATATTGCTTCCTATCTCCATACACTTGGTTGACTTCTTCGGTGTAGCCACTCGACCCCGTTGGACATTGCTCGGTTGTATGCCCAATATCTCCACATTCTTCACAAACCGCAAACTGAACCGCATTTACCTCTTTCTTCTTCAGACGAGCCATTTCCCGCTCTAAAGAAGAGATTCGATCCTTGGAATCAAGATCGGGAAGTGACCGGGAAATTGGATGTTTCTTTGCTCTATCGGCCGATTCTTTTTCTTTAGACCGCTTGCTCATTCTTTCCAAGAATTCCCAATCGTCGTCTTCGTGATTGCTCAAGAGTGTTCCATTGCTTGTTGACTCAAGACGATTCCAAGTTGTGTCATCCAAACCCCGTACAAAACATTTCACCAACTCCCACTTTTCTATTTGGTGATGTGGGCATCTCCGCATCATTTATTTGAATCGAGTGAATGCTTCATGCAATGGTTCACCTGATAATTGGCGAAAAGACCTAATTTCATCACGAGCATCGTCGGTCTTTGCCATTGAATAATACTCATCTAGAAAAGCTTGTTGCATTTCTCCCCATGTGCGAATGCTATTGGCTGGAAGTGTAAGGAACCATTGCTTCGCTTTGTCTTTCAATGAAAATTGAAACAAACGAAGTTTGACCTCCTCTAGTGCAAAGTTATACCCCCCGATAGTGCTGCAAATGGAAGAAAACTCTATCAAATGTGTGTACGGTTCGTCGTTAGATCTTCCATTAAAATGAGGAAGTATGTTGATGTAATGTGGTTTACAATCAAACATCCTCCTCTCACAAACGATTGGTGAGTCGTTCTCAGTGACAACCAGCCTAAAACGATCATTCACTCCCCGTGGAGGTCGTTGACGACGATGGGGAGCGTTAACTTCTTGATCGACCGGTCTTCTATTATCCCGTCTTTCACCTCTTCGATCATCTCTTCGATCCTCTCTTCTATTATCCCTTGGGTTACCACCTCCCACGAAACGAGGAATCCGGTTAGGGTTTGCATTGTTGTTGTTATAAAACCCATCATTCCGGTTCCGTTGGTCATTATTTAGTGGTTGACGGTTGTTCCCATAACCATCATTTCTTCCACCTCCGTAACCGTATTCGTCGTCCCCAACGTAATTGGCATTTTGGTAGCCAAATTCCTCATCATCATACCTTCTAGCATTGTAGACGTTTCCCCTATTCACGTAGCCCCAATCTTCATCATCATTAGCCCTATCATCATAGTATCCCCCGTCATCCGAATTTTCCGTATGAATACTCACATGTTCCGGCGATTGATAACCGGGAATACTATACGGTTCATCATCGGGGATTGCATTCCTCAAGTCATCGATGTTGAAGAATGGGTCTTCATTTGTGGGATTGCCACGATCACGATTTCCCCGACGGTCGGAATTGACATTCCGGTCATCTAAGTTGATGGGTAAAGAGGTTTGTCGATGAAGGTTTTGTTGTTGAGGTGTTCTTTGATTGTGGTTGGGATTTTGGTTTTGGAAAGGTGGTGTGGGTGGTCCGGTATTGTTGTTATTACCACCCTGTCGCTCTGGAGGTATAGGTTGCATATTTGGGGCGGGATTGAAATTGCTTCGGTATTGAAATTGGTTCGGATTTTGATTTTGGTTAGAGTTTTGGTTCGCCATTGAATCGGTTTCAATGGATGGTGTATGTTGTGGTGTGTTGGTGGTTTGATTAGAAGCAAGTGTTGCTTCTAACCGGCTTGCTAGGTTTCTTCTTGCGACTCTTTCGATTTCCGGTTCGTAGACTAAAGGTGAAGTCCTCCCGGAGTTCCGCGTATGCATGCACTACCTGTAACCTGCACAAGTAACACACCCCGCGTAACAAGGAAAAAGACAAGTACAAAAAGAAAGCTAAACAAATTAAACAGATAATCACGCAAATTCAAACAATAATCCAAACACAAAGCGCACGCACTCCCCGGCAACGGCGCCAAAATTTGATCGGAGTGTCGCGCTCCGGTCAAAGATAATATTTATATGCCCAAATTACCCTTAACAAATAGTTAGTGGTAGCAAGGGGTCGAACCACGAAGAGTATGTGGTTTGTGTGTGAATTCGAATGAATTAGAACAAATGTCACGATTTATGAAGCTTACTAGAATATCTTTATGTTTTTGTTTAATTGAGAGATGTGAGTTTAGACTAAGTGAATTGATTAAATTGATTAACAACTAATAGTTAACGATTACGATAAAATTGGTTACAAGAACAATAATAAGAAAAAGGAATCACACCCGGTTTCGGTAATTGCTAACCTAGGATTTCTACAAGTTTTAGATTCAACTCAAATGCATTCGATTAACGGATTTAGTGTACCGTGACTTAGGTGCTAATAACTATCAACGTCCTGAAGAACGAACAAGAATACACTTTCTAATCAACACAAGTAAATCCTAACCACGACAATGCACAATTACATATCACCATTTTGCAAAGTCATAACTTTTAACATCGTTCGACAATTTACGAATTCGTAACAAATGTAACACTATTATCAAAGGTTTCAAAAATCAAACACAAATTGTCACAAAGTTGAAGCAATAAACAATTCGAAACCCTAAATTAACAACTACCTACGCCGGGGTGAAACCGAGATGATTAGCCGCTCATGGTTGAAGAAGCTTGATCACCGGATGATTGGGATGCGAATTGAATCATCTTGAATCTTGTGGAATGGTAGAAGGATGAGGAATAGGGTGTTGGTGGACGATGATGGTGAAAGGAATGATGATTAAATGAACTAGGGTTTGGTGGATGATGATTGTGAAAGATGATGATGGAATGTGATAAGGGATGGATTGAATCTTCAAGAATCTCCCAAAAAGCTCCCAAAATCGCCTAGCAAAACCCCCCAATTCGTATGTGTCCAGACCAGCTTGAATGATAACTTCCTTTAGTCCAAAAGGGGATTTTTCCGATTTGTAACTGATGAGGGACGCATTATGTGTCCTCAGGGACACATTATGTGTCCCTGCTCTGAAATCCACACTTTTATGCGCCCTCTATTGCGTCCCGAATGAAGTAACTTGCGTTCTCATCCCATGTTTTCACCATTCTTCTCAAAACCACTCTCGATTACTTTCATATGCTTCCATGTGCTTCCCATTTCTCAAGTAGTTACCGAAATGCACTTATTTAAGCTCCGGTAAGCTCCTAAATGCATCATTTCCTTGTTACCTTCATTCCAAAGCTCGTAAAGCTTCCAAAATACACCTTAAACCTATCAAGGCCTGCAAAATACAAACCATCTCAAAGTAGTGTATTCTAAAACTCAATTTCACACAAATCAGTAAAATTAAACACGTTAAGCTTTGGAAATTTACCAACCCATCAAATAGCCCGCTAATCCCAAGAATTGTCGAACTTCGGTTGGAGTTTTGGGGGCTTCCCAATTCTTTATCGCTTCTATCTTGGCTGGGTCTACATGAATCCCTTTCTTGTTCACAACGTGACCAAGGAACTGTACTTCGCGAATCCAGAATTCGCACTTTGAAAACTTTGCATAAAGTTTCTCTCTCTTTAGTAGTTCCAGAATGGTCCTGAGGTGTTGCTCGTGCTCTTCTCTAGTTCGCGAGTAAATCAGTATATCATCGATAAATACACTCACGAATTTATCGAGATATGGTTTGCAAACGCGGTTCATCAGATCTATAAATACTGCTGGCGCGTTCGTCAATACGAATGGCATCACAAGGAACTCGTAATGCCCATAACGCGTTCTGAATGCAGTCTTTGGTATGCTCTCCTCTTGGATCCTTAACTGATGGTATCCCAATCGAAGGTCGATCTTGGAATAGTAGCTCGATCCTTGCAACTGATCAAATAAGTCATCAATCCTAGGTAGTGGGTACCGATTCTTGATAGTTAGCTTATTCAGTTCTCTATAATCGATACACATCCGCAGCATTCAGTCCTTCTTCTTCACGAATAAAACTGGAGCTCCCCAAGGTGAGAAGCTCGGCCTTATGAATCCTTTATCCAACAACTCCTGGAGTTATGTAGATAATTCTTGCATTTCGGATGGCGCAAGTTGTAACAACCCTCATTAAAAGTCCTATTTATTTTATTATCTTATCCAATAGGAAACCCTAATTGAGACACCCAAGTAATTCTATGCAAACCCTACAAATTTCAGAATAATCAGAATCAGGATCAGGGCCCCTAAAAATCAGGGGGGGTATTTTCTACTCAACGATTATCCAAATAAAACGCTGTCTAAATATAATTTCGAGAATCTGTTAACTCAGCAGACCTAGTCCCACACGTGGCAACAATATAGTAAAAATGTGACCCTTACGGACCGTAAGGGTTTATGCTTACGGTCCGTAAGCCAAGTCAAAATCATGTATAAATAGAGGGCAGTGGCACTTGATTTCTGGTTTCATTACGACGATCAAATTCAATCTGTACTTCGAGTTATAGTCAAAACAATCTCAAAAACACTAATTAGTAGGGGGTGCTGCTACGATACAGGGTAATAACTCGATCGCTATTACGATTCATTGTCCGATCGATCAATGTACTCAATGGATGTTTAAGTGCTGCCCACATTAGGGTGATGCTTTGTCATTAATCGTTAATTCGATGGATGTTTAAGCATAGCACTTTGTCATTCGTTGTGAGGGTTGATCTCGTGAGTTATCGTAATTGCTGTATTAAGTTACTTACCTAGTTCGTGTGCACTAGGTTACAAGGCTAAATCAATAGGCTAAGCTCTGCCTGTATAAATCTGCAATATATCAAGGATTATCTGTAGACTAAACTTTGGCCGTATGAATCTGCATGATTATAAGTGAGTCATTCTCTTTTTATCAAATTACTTTCAAAAAACATGTTTATTTTCAAGGTTATAATTACAGGGATTAAGTCTTTGTAATCACCATATTACAGCCGGTATGTGGGGTTTTGTATACATTACTTGATAATCTTCACCATTGGACAACGAGTTAGCCAATGGGTGATATGACCATAGTCACAGAAACGAGTCGAGTGACAAATACCGAGGGTAGTTGGTTGATATCAGAAACATTGTAATCTTCCTTAATACTGTAAATTATAACAAATGTGTCGTTTTAGTAAATAGAATGATTCACTCAGTATTTTCCGCTGACAAAACCTTTTTAAAACACGTTTCAGGTAATTACAGTAGATTGGAGTAAAAGATGGATACGGCACTGAAAGGCATCAAGAAGTGGCTTATTTTATTAATTAAACCAAATTAAGAAATATTGTTTTATGTAATCAAATTTATCGTTATTAAAGCTACCATTGTAAAATACGGGTTTATCCCATCTATTTAAATCCGGTGTTTTCTAAACTCTGATATTTTTCCTAACTCACGGTCCTGATGAAATTTCCGCTGCGATGTTTTTAAAATAAATCACCGGTACCACTGAGCTGTTCGCGACTCCCGATTCCGTCCAGGGTGGGTCGGGGGCCGTGACAGAAGGTGGTATCAGAGCCACTGCTTGAAGCCAATAAGTGTTGTAATAATAATACCTAAGTTTATATAAAAGAGTTAGGAGATTGCTGTTAACTGGTAGCACACATGATAGCATTTAGACTTGAACTTAAGAAAAGATGCCTTAGTATCAGCTTCAAGATAAGCTAAGTACTTATGTGAATAAATTATGATGTGTTTTGATATACCATAAGAATGGTAATTAGAATATTGCAAGATATGATAAATAAGCAAGAATTAATAGTAATTATTGCTTATTGATATTACTTGGTCTAGAATAAGATATGTTATGGGAATACAAGTTTCCTTGATTCTGGATAAAAACCCTAATAAAAGAGGCACTTTTGAAAAGATACTATTTATGGGAAATAGAAAATTTTCTCCGACAAGACTGGGTATGGTGTAGCAGACTCTCCAGTTTGTCCAAATATACTGAGGTTACCGCTCCGGCGCGAATCGGATAAGACGGGATATATAATATGTCAAACAAGTGACAAGATTTCCCTAAATAGTATCATGACCTGATATCTGACTTGTTTTTGAAAATATAAATTTGTTAAATACATTGACCTGATAGATGGTATGTTTAATTCAGCATGTGAAATATGTGATTATATAGATATGTATATCTATAAGAAATTCCAAAAAGTCAAATAGGAATAAAGCACAAGCATAGGTGTCTAGATTTCTTTATTATGAATCTCTTTTTCAAACATTATTTCGTTTGATCATCTGCCTCGTAACTCGAGCAATAATAATAACAATAGAAACCCATTAAGTTGGGATACCATCAAAAGTGTAAAAAAAACAAAAAAATTCCAAATGCGTTACCATAAATTATTAACGCAAGTAAGAAGCATGTAAAGTTGTGTTAGTGCACAAAGAAAACACATGAAAAAATTAAATGTTCACAGACATTAAAGTATATCACACACGATTTTCAAGGCAAGACCTTTGGAAAATATAAATTAGGCACGATGACACCAATGTTAATTCCATCAGTAGAAGAACGACTGATCAAAAAGAAGCACTTTGCCACATAATCCTACAAAATGAATATCGCTGAAGTACGTTGTAACAAGATTTCACAACCATCGCTGCACAGTCTAATCAGAGTCATAATTATTATCACTGCAAAAGAAGTTACATACTTTTGCAAAGTTCCTATTTCATTTTATTCACATTCCCTGGTAATGTCACTTAACAACAGTTATTACACGAAATTCCAGATAAAAGTTCTTATATTTCTTTCATTGAAATTCTGACTTTTGCATATAATAAATTAACTTTCGTGTTTTTACTTCCCCTAATAGTTATCATACCATGAGGATTTCTTTCATAATAGCGAATATTGATCTATTTTATTTCTTGGTAAATTCTCACGTTACACATGCATTGTTGATTATGCAAGACCATTGGAGGGCTTCATTCCGATTTGTTATTTTATCCAAACTCAATTATCATTCCGCTTTTTGTACTGTGAACCACATTATTGCAAAAACAATAACTCCTTGATATCGAGTCAATAAATTTTTTTGAAAATTTTAATTTTCTTTGACATACATAGTTTCTATAGTAACCATGTCCGAACTGTCTTATTAAAACTTGTTTTGTTTAAATTCAAATTATTTGACTTGCTCATATTACATATTCATTTTAAAATCTCATATGGTGGATGGAAACTATCATATTCAAAATAATCCCAACAATCACTTCATTTCTCTTGAAACATAACATGCTTAATTGGTCTTTAACTTCATTAAATCGTTCCTTTGAGTACGATCACTTTGTGATGACATTTTCACAAAATCTGAAGATTGCTCTAAATATCGGATTTGATTATTTGTTTATTTATATTGAATCCGCTTTGTTGATTTATTCTATAAAAGCAATCTTAAAACAATTGTATGCTAAGATAATAATATACAAAGTTATGTCATATTTTAGTATATCTCTTAATGGTTCTTACAGCATTAATCGAGCCTTTCGTAATAAATTTAATTGATTATATATACATAAGTAATTACCTAAATTACAATATAGTATTACTATATTTAAAAATTCTTGTTAAACCATTGAGGTGAAGAATTTATATTTTTTATAAAAGTATGAATAAGATATACTCTCATTTAAATTTATGTTTAAGTTATTTATTTTATTATTAGTAATAAATTAATAACAGAAGTGTTGATATTATTTTTAAGTACTAAGGTTATTATCAAGAGCAGGTATTGGATAGCCTAGCCTTAGTTAGGCATGGACTGATCACCTATGCTTAAACAAGGCAGCACTAACCAATATCCAACCATGATAATGACTAGTTAATATATATAAATTAAGTCATCATATTTATTTAGTAAATTTTAATTATATGTAAAAATATTTTACTTTGTACTGTAAGAAAAAGATATATTTTCATAAAACAATACAAGAATTAGAGGAACGAATAAAACTATCTAAATAACTGTCTAAGTATTCATGAACAAGACATTTATACTTATATGTAATTGTTCATTTTGTTTAAATAGTCTACAATACTTTTATAATATATGTATTTTAATATATATTAAAATATCAAATGTTATTTACTCAAGCCAATATTTAAGTATGCTTGATATTAAAATAAACATTTACTATTTTACTTTTATGATTTAAAATATTTTATTGTAAATCTTACAGTTAAACATATTTGAGTTTAAAAATGATAATCGCGAATTCTAGGATATTTGGATCAACATATAAAACATATATCATTATTTTGTTGAAATTACCACGGGTTTTGATATTTTAAAAAACTATCTATATTAATTTAGTATTTTACTTTTTGATAATATAAAAGGAAAAGATATTTAATTAAAATATCACATATTTTGTGGTAACTATGTAACACTCTGGCAAGAAAATGACCATATAAGAATAATATGGTAGTCATCAACTACATTTGGGTTAGGGGAACATTGTAATATTCTCCGTTTTCACTTATTTACAACCTTTGTAAATACATCCACAACATTATATGATTTCAAAATGAAAATAAATAATCAAATAGAATCGACCTATTAAGTGTTATATATTTACAAAATATTTTATAAATACTTTTGTACAATAAATATTTTTACACCTTTATTTTACAATTTTCATTTAACATTATAAATAATAGTGATTTCTTTTACAAAATAAAATATTTTGTAAATGAAATAACTTCATTACAGTGTTTTGTAATATATATTACATAGTAAATATAAGTTGTTTTACCTAGTATAGTAAAATGCTAAAATAATATTTATTTAAAAGTAGTAACCATTTACATATATTAAAAATGTGTAACAAATAATATATATTTCATAGTATGTATATTTGATACGGTTCAGACAGGAACACAAATAATATATATTACATTTGCTTTACAACTATAATATAATAGCTGGTCATGCCAAAACAACTTGTTTTTATCATATTTCAATCTCTAGGACATAGTATGAAAAATATGATCCCTAAAAAGTCTATTATCACAATTAAAATAACTTGGAACTCTAAAAACAATGATACACAAACTCTATTGTCTTTTGATGTATCTTTGCAATTCCCTCATTTCAACACTTTGATTTTCTTATATCATAAATATTTGACAAATTATTTTCATGCTTTTATTTTATTTGGAAATTGTCAATTCTAAGTCTTCCTCAGTTGCCAATCAAAGTAAGCTTTCTTTTGACAAAGAATTTTATTAATTCTAAAAGTCCTTCACATTCATATCTATTGATCATATATCTTTTGGCTTGAACCTAGTCACTTTGGAAATCATATCATCTCATTCATTTGACAATCGATTTCTTGAACTAATTCAGTCGAACCATTGAATCCTACTCGTATTCACAAAATTCGATATTTTAAATTCTGTATCATCTACCTTAATATTATTTTTATTAACTTAAAAGGTGACATAATTCTAAAAGAAATATAATAACCCAAATACACTTAGGGAGCTGGAATCTAAGATGAAGAAAAAGTATTCCTACTTATTCCAGTAAATCTCGAGGACGAGATTTTTATTAAGGTGGGAAGAATGTAACAACCCTCATTAAAAGTCCTATTTATTTTATTATCTTATCCAATAGGAAACCCTAATTGAGACACCCAAGTAATTCTACACAAACCCTACAAATTTCAGAATAATCAGAATCAGGATCAGGGCCCCTAAAACTCAGGGGGGGTATTTTCTACTCAACGATTATCCAAATAAAACGCTGTCTAAATATAATTTCGAGAATCTGTCAACTCAGCAGACCTAGTCCCACACGTGGCAACAATATAGTAAAAATGTGACCCTTACGGACCGTAAGGGTTTATGCTTACGGTCCGTAAGCCAAGTCAAAATCGTGTATAAATAGAGGGCAGTGGCACTTGATTTCTGGTTTCATTACGACGATCAAATTCAATCTGTACTTCGAGTTATAGTCGAAACAATCTCAAAAACACTAATTAGTAGGGGGTGCTGCTACGATACAGGGTAATAACTCGATCGCTATTACGATTCATTGTCCGATCGATCAATGTACTCAATGGATGTTTAAGTGCTGCCCACATTAGGGTGATGCTTTGTCATTAATCGTTAATTCGATGGATGTTTAAGCATAGCACTTTGTCATTCGTTGTGAGGGTTGATCTCGTGAGTTATCGTAATTGCTGTATTAAGTTACTTACCTAGTTCGTGTGCACTAGGTTACAAGGCTAAATCAATAGGGTAAGCTCTGCCTGTATAAAGCTGCAATATATCAAGGATTATCTGTAGACTAAACTTTGGCCGTATGAATCTGCATGATTATAAGTGAGTCATTCTCTTTTTATCAAATTACTTTCAAAAAACATGTTTATTTTCAAGGTTATAATTACAGGAATTAAGTCTTTGTAATCACCATATTACAGCCGGTATGTGGGGTTTTGTATACATTACTTGATAATCTTCACCATTGGACAACGAGTTAGCCAATGGGTGATATGACCAGAGTCACAGAAGCGAGTCGAGTGACAAATACCGAGGGTAGTTGGTTGATATCAGAAACATTGTAATCTTCCTTAATACTGTAAATTATAACAAATGTGTCGTTTTAGTAAATAGAATGATTCACTCAGTATTTTCCGCTGACAAAACCTTTTTAAAACACGTTTCAGGTAATTACAGTAGATTGGAGTAAAAGATGGATACGGCACTGAAAGGCATCAAGAAGTGGCTTATTTTATTAATTAATCCAAATTAAGAAATATTGTTTTATGTAATCAAATTTATCGTTATTAAAGCTACCATTGTAAAATACGGGTTTATCCCATCTATTTAAATCCGGTGTTTTCTAAACTCTGATATTTTTCCTAACTCACGGTCCTGATGAAATTTCCGCTGCAATGTTTTTAAAATAAATCACCGGTACCACTGAGCTGTTCGCGACTCCCGATTCCGTCCAGGGTGGGTCGGGGGCCGTGACACAAGTCGATAGGGTGCCTTGGCTACAGGAGCGGCTCCTGGAACCAAGTCAATATGGAATTCGACTTGTCGTTGTGTAGGTAGTCCTGGCAGATCTTCGAGAAAAACATCAGGAAATTCCTTCACCACAGGAATGTCTTCGAGTTTCGGCTCCTCGGCCTTCTTATTTACAACGTGCGCCAGGAATGCAACACATCCTTTCCTCAAGCATTTTTGCGCCTTCATACAATTGATGATTCGTAGAGGCGTGTCTCGTTTCTCTCCATGCACGACGAGAGTTTCATCATTCGCAAGAGGGATGCAAATGATTTTCTCGTGGCAAACAACTTCAGCCTTTTTCTTGGACAGCCAGTCCATTCCGACCACCACATCGAAGCTACCCAATTGAACAGGGAAGAGGTCGATACTAAATTTCTGCTCACAAAGTTCTAATGTGCAACCCCTAACAACTTCGCCTGACTCAACAAGTTTACCATCGGTTAGTTCTATGGAATAAGGAATATCTAATCTACTAGATTCTATTCCAAGCATACGTTTAAATTCCACAGACATGAAACTATAATAGGCACCAGTGTCAAATAGTATGGATGCAAAGTGATTGTTAACGAGAAACGTACCGGTGACCACATTAGGGTCCTCGCGTGTGTTCCTTGCTCCAATCACGAATGCTCGAGCTTGAGCATTGTTTTCTGGCTAAATTGCACTTTTCGTCCTTTATGTTTCAGGGTTTTTGCAGGCGCTATCCTTTAAGTTTAAAAATTACACTCTATGTCCTTTATGTTTGCAACCTATAATAGGCGGTGTCCTTTCTCATAAACCCAGTTAACTTTTTTATGTTAAAACCCCTCACCTTAACAGCAGGGACCATATGTGTAACTTTGTAAACATGAGGGACCTTTAATGTTAAAACCCCTTGTCTCTCCCATTTTTCTTTCGAAACAAACCCTGAAACCCTGCATATTTTCCTTTAACTCTTGAAGAAACCCTTATCTCAAACACACATACCTACACAACATTAGTCCTATACTCTCTCTCTCTCTAGAACCTGGTGACCGGAGACCGGAGCTCCGACGCCACGATTTGGCCGGCGACGAACACCAACAACCACACCCCCTCGACCTGCTACCACCTTTGCACCCTCTGCTCTCTCGATTTCACTCTGACGACCGGTGACAGAGTAACAGCGGCGTCGCCGTGAGGTGGTGGATCGGGACGGCGAAGCACCGACGCCCCGTCCTTGTTGGCGGCGCTTCTCAGCTAAACACCCCCACCCCTCGTTCTTTTTTTCCGACAGTTTCTCGAATGATGACTGATGTTGAAGATGACGATATTGATGTTGAAGATGATGGCGGCAGCCAGGTGAAGCCGGAGCTCCGGTGAGCTTTTTATAGTTTATTTATTATTTTTTTTCTTATCTTTCACCTTCAGGTAATAATGTTCGGCTGATGTGTGGTTTCCGTTGGTGATCGATGAGGACTATGATGATGACCGATGATGATGTTGGTGGTGGTTCTCCGACTAACCGATGGTGCCGGCGATGGTGATACCAGCAACCGGGGTGGAGGTTTTGTTTTAGCTCAGTTCGGGTTCGAGTTTGAGTCGACCAAATCTCAGATTTTGTTCGGGTGTTCGGGTCATATTTGGTTGAAGAGTTCGAGTCAACTGGTGATTTGGTTCTGATACAAGGGGTTTTAACATTAAAGGT
This sequence comes from Helianthus tuberosus, assembly GCA_030545235.1. NCBI lineage: Eukaryota > Viridiplantae > Streptophyta > Magnoliopsida > Asterales > Asteraceae > Helianthus > Helianthus tuberosus. The sequence goes on from JARYGA010060158.1 coordinate 141,631, forward strand.
CCCTCATGTTTACAAAGTTACACATATGGTCCCTGCTGTTAAGGTGAGGGGTTTTAACATGAAAAAGTTAACTGGGTTTATGAGAAAGGACACCGCCTGTTATAGGTTGCAAACATAAAGGACATAGAGTGTAATTTTTAAGCTTAAAGGACAGCGCCTGCAAAAACCCTGAAACATAAAGGACGAAAAGTGCAATTTACCCTTGTTTTCTCTCGAGCAGTCTTTCTTGAAATGATCTTTGCTTCCACATCCAAAGCATCCTTGGTTTTGCCCCGCTCCATTACCATTCCGGTTACCATTACCATTACTATCGCCATTCCTATTCCCATTGCCAGCACCGTTTTGATTTCCATTCCCGTTCCTGCTACCATTCCCAATCCTATTAGTGCCTCTGTTTCCTCTTCCCTAACAATCTTCTGTTCGATGACCCAACCTACCACATTTGTCGCATCTTGGAATGCGACAAGCTCCTTCATGATGATACCTACACTTTTGGCATTTAGGCAGAGTGCCTTGGTATCCTCTTGCAGGGGCGTCATTCATGGCTGCAAGAGCTTTCGCCTCCTTAGGCGGGTTAGGGTCACGCTTCTTATTGCTGGAACCCTTGTTGTTACGTGTCGCTTGATTCACGCTTGAATGCTTCCTTTTCTTGTCACCAGACGACTCAGCAAGCGTCTCGGTCGTTTCAGTTGGGTTCAGCGATAACTTCTTCATACAGACAGCATCTTCAGTAAGGCTGACAACCAGAATTACAGCCTGAGTGATCGTTTCTTGTTTAGCCGAAGTTACCATGCTGCGAAACTCTGGAGCCAATCCCCATATGTAGCGCTCAACGCGCTTAAATTCGGGAGTCACCATATAGGGGATCACTCTTGATTATTCATGGAACCTTCGGGTATAACCAGCAATGTCCACACCTTACATGGACAAGTTCCAGAACTCAGTCTCTAACCTTTGGAGTTCAGGCGAGAGCAATACTTCTCTCTCATTCTTTCCTTCAATTCATCCCACGTCATACCATACGCAACATCGTCGCCTAGAGTCTGGACTTGCAAATTCCACCAAGTCAAAGCCTCATCAACGAACAACCCAGTAACAAAAGTGACTTGCTGGTCTGCGGTACACTTGCTCATGCGGATAGTGGAATCAGTCTTCTCCGTCCAGCGCACGAAAGCCACTGCACCTCCAGTGCCGTCGTAGTTCAGTGGCTTGCAGTCGAGAAACTGCTTGAAGGTGCAGCCTTGAGCTATGTTTCCTCCAGATGAATCTCCATGTCTGTTACGGCTAGTATTTCTTGGTCCTCCACTGTGTTCGGTACGGTTCGCCTCGTATTGGGCGATAGCTTCGGAGATCCTTTCTTCCAGCAGGGAGTTCAGTTCCTCTGCAGTCCTCGGCATCGGAGGAGGAGGAGGTTGATCACGAGCATTCACAGCTCTCCTGGGTGCCATGTTCTGACAGAACACAACACAACAGGGTTAGACATTTGTTTGATATCGTCATACGAGACTGTAGTAGTATATATACACAGGCATATACCCACATAAGTGACATCAAAAAATCCGCCAAACATATAAATCAATTTATACAGCAACAAGCATGCATAAATAGATAAATACTGATGTGTCATAAGATATTCACCAAGTCTTTATACATATCAGGACAACTTGTTACATCATTGTTTGCGAAGTAAACAAAATGCATAAGGGTTACATCACCCCATAGTACAAGTTTAATATATGTAAAGGACAAAATATCTTTCTTCACATTGGCGGTTCTTGTCTTTATACCCTAAATCATTACTCCAATAGAGTATTTAATAGGCTGGGGGAGGGGGTGGGGGTGTTCACGTCTGACCTTCTCTTGTGCTGAAGAAATCTCGTTTGATACATGACAAGACTTGTTGTGGTTTCTGTGCACTGACTTCCATAATTATGTATGCATCCATAATTACGTAATTCCTTGCACAGTCCGTAGAGTTTGTTTCATCATCGGGTCATGTAACAATCCTAAATAAACCAACACCTTCGATTATTTTCCGACACCCCAAAATATTTTAAAATATCCCTATATGTCCAAAAATACACCCCATACGTGAAAACGGGCCTCAAATATATTAAATAGTATTAAAAATAAATTAAAAATCTGAAACTTAAGCTGAGGCGGGCCGCGTAGACCCACCCCAAACCTTACGCGGGCGGTATGAAGGTTTAGATCTGATTTCGTTGATTATTAAGTTCAGGCGGGCCGCGTAAGACCCCTGATTAGTTTACGTGGGCCGCGTAAGATCAGAAACCTGGCGCAGCCCGGTGTGGCCACGTGCCACGCGTGTTGACCCTACTTGCTGACTCGGACTAGCTACATGTTTAACCAGGGTTGACGCGGGCCGCGTAACCCTTGTCTTTGTTTTACGCGGGCCGCGAGAGAACCAGGTTCAGCAACTATTTAAGCAGGCCATCGGATTTCATTTGGAATTCGCTCACAATCGTTTCTCAATCTCAAAATTCTGAATATAGGCTTTATAAGCGGGTATTATACCCCCCTAATTAGCGAAGTTCTGCTCCGTTGTAAGTATTATAACCCCTGGATACGTATTAGATACGCTGCCCGATTGATCTAGGGTTCCGTAATGGCTGTCGTGGTTCTGCCCGACGTAGTCATTGGAATGCCGTCTCGGGGAGGGTATTGCTAATGTTAAAATGGGTTATTTTACTAACGCGTGTATATTTGTGTAAATTATAGATAAATCTCAGGAAACCCTTACGGAAAATCTAAGACAGCAATGTGAGTTGATCCACTTTTTGTAAATCTTTTGTTAATTATTTTTACAAAACCTTAAATACTTTTCCATGCGAATAACAGTTATTGAGTATTTGTAAGAATACAATTATGATGAGTATGTTGGGGTTTTGTATACAAAATTTGTTACCACCTGGTCAAGGAGTAACATGTCCACAAGTCGAGTTCGACAGTACCATGGATGTTAATTGTTATATCTTGGAAACAAATATAATTGCGGGATCGCCCTCAATACTGCACACTGTGACTTTTTATTTAAACTTGATTAAACTGGGAGTCACTCACCAGTATTTCCCACTGACAAATGTTTTTAAAACGCGTTTCAGGTAACAAAATGTGAAAGCCAAATAGAAGCCAGCTGGACAGCACTGAAGGCTTGGAAAAGTGACAATAAAGTTACCTAGAATAAAATAAATGTTTTTATTAAATAAGATGGGATTTATTCCTATGAAAACATGTGTACTATGAACTTGGGTTTTAAACAATTTGTTTAATGTTATGAAAATGTGGTATTTTACTCTGATCAATATTTCCTAACTACGGTCCTGATGAAAAATTCCGCTGCCAAATTAGACAATACGCGATACCACCGAAACTGGCTCGCGGCCGCCCGTTCCCGGGGAATCAGGGATCGGGGGTTGCGACAGTAGGTGGTATCAGAGCTAAGCCACTAATTCAGCCACAGAGGTGTTCTGCTGACATCAAAATGTAAAGTGTTAGGAAATAAATTACGGAAGTACGTGCATAACTGTATTTATTGTTATGTGTTATTTGACTATCTGTTAGTTTACAGTATGAGCGACCAAGGACCATCTGACGCGTACCGTCGATTGTCTGGTTCGCCTAGAAGCGAATGCACCTCCTCTTCTCAGCCTGCCCTCTCAGGGTACTCTGCTGATACGGAAGAAGGAATCTTTGTGTTTAAGGCTCAGTCAGAGGAGCCATTTCCTCAGAAAAAGAGGGGATGGTTCAGTCGAGGGGCACATGAGCGTAGGAAGCGTATGAAAAAGTTACAAGACCAGAGAGCACTAGCAGCAGCCAAGAGAGAGACATATGGCTATGCCTAGGATATGATAAATAGGGGTATAACCAACATCCATATCTTAGCAACCACAGCAGCTGACCCTAATCTGGAGCAAATAATAGCACCCCAACCATAGCCACCAATCCCTGACCAACCAATGGAGATAGAAAACCTTGAAAACCAAGTAGAGATGCATGACTTCAATCCGGAAGAAATCCCTAGGGTACCAGCACCGAATCCCCTAGATCCAAGTTACGATCCCTGGTGGGATAACGTTAGGGACTATGTGCAACGCTACCCGATACATGAAGACACACCCATGCAGAACGTAGGAGCTTATCTAGGTTTGGACCCTTTAGATCCCTATTTTCACGATGAATACATTAGGGACATTTTAGATGATCCTTACCAATTTCAGGCACCTACACCCCCACACCAGGAACTCGCACCCCAGATTCCGAACCCAGTCCTAGAACCTGCACCCCCAATGAGTGCAGAAAATGTACAAGAACTTATGACATTTGGTGAGGAAATTTTAGAAAGCAGTGAGAGAATGCGACAGGTGGGAGAGCGACTCGTCTGGAAGTACGATGAGCGCAATATGGATTTCTGGATGAATCCATATCCATGAATGTGATGGTGAGACGGTAATAGTAATAATAATAATAAAATAATAAAATAAAATATGTGTGTATGGATGCCTATTACTATTAGTGTAATTCTATTTCATTTAGTATTGTAATTTTTATTTCAGTGCTGGTATGTAATAGATGCATAATAGTATATGAATAGAGTAAAGTCACAATGATCGACGCTTTTGGCAAAAATGTGTGTCATGTGATTGACTATATTAAATATTATTTTGTGATATTAATACGGGGTAAATGTTTAAAATTCAGATGGCCGACGAAGGAAATCAAGGAAATCTGAATAACGATAACCAGAGTAACATTAATGAGAATCCGAGCATCAATAACAATGGAAACCAAATGGATAATAGTGCCGTTCAACACATAGTGGCACAAGGAATTATAGATGCAGTGTCATTTAATATTCAAACGGTTCAATAAGCGAATAATAAAAGTAAACATAGCAGTAAGCGACCAGTTAAACCAGAACACAGCGTGAACAATGGACCCGTACTTCAGGTGCCCATTCCCAAAAGAAGAAGAACCGTGTCTTACGGTTGTTCTTACAAAGAATTCTGGTCCTGCAAACCAATAGAATTCTCGGGCAATGAAGGACCCATTGCAGCTCTACGCTGGATAGAGAAGACTGAGGCTGTTCTGAAAATAAGCAAATGTGCGGAAGAAGATAAGACAATGTTTGCTTCTAATCTGTTTAAGAACTCAGCCTTAGAATGGTGGAACACTATCCTCCAGTCAAGAGGAAGTGATAGGGTATACAACATGGAATGGGGGGAATTTAAGAATATGGTAGAAAGGAAATTCTGCCCTCCCAATGAAAAGGAACAGATAGCTAATAAGTTTCTGAACCTTAGGATCACAGGGGTAGATAGTAAGGGTTATATTACTACATTTTTTGAATATGCCAGAATAGTGCCAACCCTTGCATCACCAGAACCAGTATTAGTCTCCCGTTATATCTGGGGATTAATCGGAGAGATTAGACATGTAGTCAAAGCAGCTAGACCACAAACTATAGAAGAAGCTGTAGAACTTGCGAATACCTTGACAGATGAATTAATCTGTACTAGAGAAGAAGAACAGAGGATAAACCTAACCCAAAGGCTTACTCTAGAATTCCGTTCTGGGAATTACAACCGTAGGAATATGGGTTCTACCTCTGCACCTTTCTGCAAGGTCTGCAAGAAAAAACATTCGGGAAAATGCTCCACTCTTTGCAATTTCTGCAAGTTTCCAGGACACAAGGAAGAAGATTGCAAGAGAAAATCCAGTAATGGACTGTGCTACAATTGTGGAGAAAAAGGTCACATTAAGCCAAACTGTCCAAAATTGGCTCCAGCTGTGAACAACAGGAACACTAAAAATGCTAGAGCAATTGTTCTGACTACAGATGAAGCCAAGATGATCCCAGACGTGATAGCTGGTACGTTTTTAGTTAATGATGTATTTGATAAAGTATTATTTGACTCTGGTGCGAACCAAAGTTTTATTAATACTTCGTTTTGCAAACTGCTAAATCAGTCATTAACTAAACTACCACAAGAATGTCTAGTAGAGACAGCTAATAGAGAAACTGTTAGGATTTCTGAAATCTTGCAGGGAGCAAGAATAGAAATTTTAAATCAAAAGTTTATGGCAAACCTTTATCCCATGAATCTGGCAGGATTTGATGTCGTATTAGGAATGGATTGGTTAATAGCCAATAAAACCAGTATTTTATGTGATCAAAAGTTAATCCAAGTAAATTCACTAAAAGGTAAAACGATCACAATTAAAGGAGATAAGCCATCTAGGTCCACAAAATTCATTTCTGTGATGCAAACTGCAAGTTATATAAGAAAAGGTTCTATAGTGTATTTGATTTCCATAATCACTAACACTAAAGGAAAAAAACTAAAAGACATTCCAGTAGTGTCCCAATTTTCAGATGTATTTCCAGAAGAATTACCAGGACTACCACAAGACAGAGAAGTTGAATTCAGAATTCACCTACTGTCTGGAACAACACCAATTGCCAAAGCACCTTACCGTTTGGCACCAGCCGAAATACCGGAATTAAAGAAACAATTAGATGAATTGTTAGAGAAAGGATTTATACAACCAAGTTCGTCGCCATGGGGAGCGCCGATTTTATTTGTTAAAAAGAAGGACGGATCAATGCGTATGTGCATTGATTACCGTGAACTGAACAAAGTCACGATTAAGAATCGGTACCCATTACCGAGAATCGATGATCTGTTCGATCAACTGCACGGAGCTCGATTTTTCTCTAAAATCGATTTAAGGTCAGGATATCATCAATTAAAGGTACAGGAAGAGGACATTCCTAAGACCGCTTTCAGAACAAGGTATGGTCATTATGAATTTACTGTCATGCCATTTGGTTTAACCAATGCCCCAGCTGCATTTATGGACATGATGAACCGAATATGTAAGCCATATTTGGATAAATTCATAATTGTCTTCATAGATGATATTCTAATTTACTCTAAGAGTAAAGTGGATCATGCAAAATATTTGCACACACTTTTAAGTCTATTAAGAAAGGAAAAGCTTTATGCTAAATTTTCAAAGTGCGAGTTTTGGTTAGAACAGGTACAGTTTCTTGGACATTTAGTGAATCATGAAGGAATTCATGTGGATCCCACAAAAATCGAGGCGATTACTAAATGGAAAACCCCTGAGTCACCAACCGAGGTTAGAAGTTTCTTAGGATTGGCCAGTTATTATAGAAGATTTATTCGAGATTTTTCTAGAATAGCCTTTCCTTTAACTAAGTTAACCTATAAATCCATTAAGTTTGAATGGGGACCAAAACAAGAAGAAGCTTTTAGAATTCTTAAGCAAAGATTAACTAATACACCCATATTAGCATTACCAGAAGGAACTAAAGATTTTGTAGTATATTGTGACGCTTCTAAATTAGTTTATGGATGTGTATTAATGCAACGTCAAAAGGTTATAGCTTACGCATCTAGACAACTTAAGAATCATGAAGAGAATTATTCAACTCATGATCTAGAACTAGGAGCTATACTTTTTGCCCTTAAGATTTGGAGACATTACCTTTATGGTACTAAGTTTACCATATTCACTGATCATAAGAGTTTAAGGTATGTTTTCGGGCAGAAAGAGTTTAATATGAGACAAAGACGCTGGATGGAGATGCTTAGTGATTATGATTGTGATATCCAGTATCATGAAGGAAAAGCTAATGTAGTAGCAGATGCTTTAAGCCGAAAGTATCATGAAAAACCAAAAAATGTACGTTCTCTTAAATTAAATCTACAGGTAGATTTAAATGATCAAATCAGAAAAGCACAAGAATCAGTAATCAAGGATGATACTGAAAAACTAAAAGGTATGATTAAGGAATTAGAACAGATGGAATTTGGAGATTCCATAAAAAGAGAGTGTGGATACCTAAATTAGGAAACCTACGTCATCGTATATTAGAAGAAGCCCATAAGTCTAAGTATACGATGCATCCAGGAAATGATAAAATGTACCAGGATTTAAGGAAAAATTCCTGGTGGATAGGAATGAAGAAAAACATAGCAGCCTATGTTTCTAAATGTTTAACTTGTTCACAAGTTAAAGCTGAACACCAGAAACCTTCAGGTTTGTTACAGCAATTAGAAATGCCAGTGTGGAAATGGGAATTGATAACAATGGATTTTGTTACTAAATTACCTAAAAAAAGGAAGGGTAATGATACAATCTAGGTGATTGTAGATAGACACTACTAGAAAATACACTCCTTTTGACACGCGAACAATGACACGCGCATATCTTATGACATTCAAAAGCGTATGTCAAGAAAACAATGTCATGGTTTACAAAATTTAATAAATCTATGACATTCTTTTTTGTGTGTCATGTTTTTAACATCATAAGAAAAACAAGACTTATCTTGACACGCAAACAATGACACACGCTCATTTTATGACATTCGAAAGTGCCCGTCAAGAAAAAAAAATCATGGTTTCACAAAATTCAATATATTTTTGACACATTTTTTTGTGTGTCATGCTTTTAGAGTCATAAAAAAAACAAGATCTATCTTGACACGCGTATAATGACACACGCTTATTTTATGACATTTAAATGCGTGTCAAGAAAAAAAAGTCATGGTTGTACAAAATTTAGTAAATTTATTATGTTGTTTCTGTATGTCATCTTTTTAACGTCATAAAAACATTATACAAAATCATTTTCCCCCCTTCCTGAAAAACCCAAATTTCCCCCTCAAAACCCAAACTAAACATCCTAATAATCTGATCACACATCTTCTATTCCTCCCTTGCTATCAATCTTCCCTCCCTCTTTGGATTGCTTCTTCATCTCTATAATCTCTCATTCCTCGATCTCTTTTGTTTTCCGGACTTAAACTGATTGCGTATTTGATTCAAGTTGTTCCTGCAGACGACTAACTGAAGATGAAGGTTTTTGACAAAACATTGAAGGGCACTCAGTTCGAAATCTAAGTAATATACGGTTCGTATCGTTATAACTCCGCTTGTTTTTCGTTTCCGTTTATTGAATCTGATTGAGAGTTAGGGTCTTATGTGATATAAGATCTAAGTTTTATTGGACTGTATTTAAAGCATGAATTTTTTAATTCTAGAACTGTGATATTTATCTTTATGGTTTAATTTGTTAGTGATGCTATTGTTAATTAGATTGTAGTTTGTTTTTTATGTTAATTGTTAACGTCTGATGAAAAGAGTGGGAATTTTTAATGATATAGTCGAAAACAATAAAATATACAAGCTTGAGGTTTGATAACATTTATGCAGAGAAAGGTGAAAGAAAGCATTGTTTGTGGATATAAATTAAAGGAAAGCAACAACATAAAGCATAGGTTTTGCAATACATGGTTTCTTTACTTCTTGGTGAGTTGATTCAAAGTTATTTATCTTCGCTCGTTTTATTTCAAATTTTGTAAATTGTAAGCATCATACTTTGACCAGGAAACAAAGAATGGATTATATATTTTTTAATGTTTCTTTAAATTTATGTTACAAAATGACGGTTTCTTTCGCATGCAAGGTGTTTGTAGAAATGATTTGAGTAATATTCGTCTATTTTTTAAATAAAGAATCACGCCCTTAGTTTTTAAACTTGAATATCTCTCGATCTACCCTTAGAGATGATGTCTACAAACATTTAGAATGATCGTGTCCGGTGGCGGAAAGGATTTGGAGCTGGATCATGGCTTGGTGTAAAGTCCCTGTCTTTCTGATTTTCTCGATAAAGGACCTGCTGGAATGGCACTTGTTCTCGGGTCTTTCGGGTGGAGCAAAAGTGGCGTTCCAAGGGATTATTACAGTTGCTTGCTGGTGTTTATGGCTGGCAAGGAACGATGCCAGGTTTAAAGGAGTTTCGGTTAAAGTTGACAACATATGCAGCCAAATAAAAGCTTTGGGATATTTGTGGTTTCATAAGAGATCGAAGTTTAAGGGAGTTACGTGGGTGGAGTGGTGTAAATTTGTTAATATGTAATTTTCTGTTTTGTTTTTGTGGTCTTCCCGGTCTGTGGGTTGGCTTGTGTTTGGCGTTCTAATGAAAGTAACCGTTCAAAAAAAAATCTTGTTTATTTATTCACAAACATTTAGTCTTGTGGCCTTTTATTGTTTGCATCCATTTATTGTAGTTAATGTGGGTATTTATTAATTTATATCTAAGAATGTGTTTTATGATGATATTATAAAAAATTAACTCTAATTTATGTTATTATTGGGTTTATCGATCTGAAAGTATAGAAGGTAAATAAACTTTAACTGTATGCCCATATTTTCTTGTTTACTTACTTAGTTACTTGATCTACTTGAGTCTAAATGTTTATACTCAATTTTTTTTTTCTCATATGGCAAAAAGTATGTTACTGTGTTGGGACCACTTATGTTATGCAAGAGGAGAATGAACCAACAAAGGTTTGGGGCCCTGAAAACCATGGGGGTGTGGTTTCTCTTCCCTCACCTTGACATCATCTTCATATCTAGGGGTGTGAATTTCTGACACGACCTGAAAACATGATACGAACCTAACACGAAATTCGTGGGTTTGGGTTTAGTCTAAACGGGTCCGGGTCAGTTTCAGGCTGAACCCGCGAACCCGTTTAGCTAAACGGGTCAGGTTCGGGTCAACCTGGTCGGGTTGACAGGTTGACCCGTTTAACCCATTTATATTAAAATTATATTTTTACAATATGTTTTATGCCATAATTTGATTAGGTGTGTAATTTTATGTGATAAGTATAACTTAAAAAGGGAAATTGACATAATATTTTATTATTTTAATGTAATTTTATTATATAAATTTCTGTTTTTTGTAGTATATGTTAATTTTAATATATTAATTTGCTAAAAAAAATTAAAAAATAAAAGATTTCGGGTTGAATGGGTCGGGTTTGGGTCAGCCTGAGAATATTCGTGTCGGGTTCGGGTTCATATGTATGACACAATTTTCAGGTTTGGGTTCGGGTTCGTCTAAAATTTTCGGGTTCGGGTCGGGTCGGGTTCAGCTTCACCTTCACATCATCACTTTCTTCTTCCCTTTCTTGTTCCCCATCCATTGGAAATGTTTTCCCCATCCATTCCCATCCATCTCCATGCAATCATATCAAGAGAGAGAGAGAGAGAGAATCAAGAGAGAGAGCGCTTCATGGCCAACATGAAGGTTAAACTCATCTGGATCAACGCCAGGGTGAGCACTTAATCCGTTATTTAGATTGTGGTTGGAATGGTACTGTAAATATTGAAACCCTTTAGTTTAAACTTAAATCGCAATGGTTTCACATTTCTTGATATTCTTAATTGTGTAGTGTCCATGTCAGCCTGGAGGTACTGAATGCGGCTACTATGTGATGGAGTTCATGAAGGAGATAGCTTACGAAGGAGTTAAAATACTTAACAATGATAATGTAAGTTTAGACATATTTTAGTCTGTATATTAGAGAAATATGTATTATATATCCAAACAAATGCTTAAATTCATATATTAGTATTAAATTCTGATTTTTTAGATTTATTTAATTTAATTTTTATCTCAGGTTGGGAAAGGAGTAGAGGAATACTCGATTGCAGATATGGGTGGCATTCACGAAGATTGGTCGATTTATGCGGTTACCTCTATTTTTAAGTGATAAATTGTATTTTAGGTGTTGACGATGTATTGACAAACAATTTTTTTTTGTTAGCGTTAAAATATTTGTAAGTATACTTGACAAATGATTATGTAATGGATTGTTTTGATATATATATATATATATATATGTGTGTGTGTGTGTGTGTGTGTGTGTTTGTTTTATGAAAAAAAAAATATTGTTTTTGTTGTTAGGACCGGTTTTGTACCGAACGATTGCGAATCGACCGTTTGAAGTGCGGAATCCTTCAACGATCGTAACCGATCACACGAACAGTAATCTAACAGTGATTCTATTGAAGAATATGATAGCGTACAAGCACCTGAATCACAAACACGAGGTTTCTCTCTCTAGAACTTTCTCTCTCTAGCTCTAGATCTCCCAAGCTCCAAAATGTGTAAAAGTGTCAAAAGTCCCTAAAAGAAACCCTAAGTCACCTATTTATAGGCCAAGGCTTATAAGGAGAGTTCCCCTTATTTACATAAACGCCACCTTGCCTTTTCTATCTAATTACAACATAAAGCCTAGAATTTTAACAGTTTCTGCTACGGTTTGAGATGACGGAGGCGATAGACATAAATGCACTAACAGACTCCCCCTTGGATATTGCCGCAGTCAATCTCAAACATTCAGACTCGTAGCTTCTTTTCTTTCTTTCTCTCTCTGAGTCTTCTTGAAGCTTTAACACGTTTTCAGCAACGTAGACTCCCTCTTGCTCGAACAGAATCCCCGTGGATCTGTTTTCAGCTTCAGCTCCCCCTTTCGGTAAACTCTTCAGGCTCCCCCTTTCGTCAAGCTTCCGTGCTTTGGGATCGACACCTGGCTTTCCGATTACAAGCTCCTCCAGAATAGATCCTGGGTCCTTGAATACACGCTTCCCTTTGCGTTGAGCTTGTCTTCAGACTCCCCCTTAGACTCGGCTATTGGGATCGTAGTCTGGAATACCATCTGCAAATTCTCAAACATTTATAAGTAACAATGTTTTGAACTTCCAGGATTGAAAACCTGGCTCTCTCAATTTTTGCTAAAATATTTTACAATGAAAGCATTTTCAGTTGTCCAGGTATCGTAACCTGGCTCTATTAAACTTTCTAAATCAAGATCCTGGGACTAAGATATAATAATATGAAATATATCCAGGATTACTTGAATCTCTCCCCCTAACAACAAACTTCATGGATTTGGCAGTTTCAACGAATCGGATCGGAAACTAGCTCTTTTATAGATTTTAACAATATAAGCATCCAAATCCTTCACGGTTAATCAACCAAGTCCAAATTAATGACCTTGGAGATATCACAAACTGTTTTTGAATTTTTGATTTTAAAAACTTCAAGTTTCAAATTAATGAACTTGTTTTATTTTCAGAAACACAATCAGCATACTCAGATTTTGAAACTCAGCACTCAGACATCGGTTGTCGAAAATAAAGCAGAATCAAAAATCTTTTTGTATTTTTCTGAAAATATAAAGCAGTAAAGAAATATTTACAGACAATATTTTTGTTTGAGTTTGCGTCAGAGGATCATATCAGTTTATGACAAGTCACAAGTACCGTTGAGCTTTTTAACACTTTAAGAATTAAACAATTCACTTAGATTGTCGATATACTGATCCACTTAAATTTTCACACAAAGTTCAACTGATTCAGGATACGAATTAGGTGAATTAAGAACTTAAACTCATTCATGTGTCCCACCTCTTGAATATACTCCCGTATCCAGAATCCCAATAATCAGTCTTACAGGTGAGTATACTACAATGATATCTGTACATAAATTAGGTATGCGAGGGCCGAGGGATCTCAGATCGATACTTCCGTATACGCAGAGAGATATCAGCTTCGACTTTACGGAATGTCCCCTTTAGAGGATCTTTTAGCTACAACAGCAGCGACTATCAATTTTATTGTTTCATCGGCATGCTGAGGGTTTATGCTATGTTTCAAGCATTAGCAGAAAGTATTATCCAAGGACTAGGTCAGAACTACCGTTCAGCAGAAGTCCCGGAATAATACCCCAGACATCATTGAGTATAAAGACCTAGTATATCAGATTATGAGACCTTTCAAACAAGATTTCAGGGGTTACCTATATATCCAAGTAGTGTTCCCCACGAAATAAGCAAGTTTGAAATTTAGGTTTATATCCCGAAAAAGTTTACTAAATGTATAAAAATCTACCGACACATCCACGGTGAGATCGTTTAACACATTTAAACTTTCCAATTCTTTAGCATACTGTAACTGTCTACTGATGTACTATCATTTCATCTTTTTACACAAAAACTCAATTTTAAATTTTTATCATGTTTTTGGCTTTTTCAAATTTTCTAATGTTTTTGGATTTTCTGACAATTTCTTACTCCCCCTAAAATTCAAAACCATTTAAAGAAAATTTGACAACCAATACTGATAGCTTTGTCTCGCCATCCATTTTCTGCTAAAAGTGTACTGATTTGCAGAAAAATATAATGTACCCCCATGATTTACAACCCATTGATTTTCGACAGTTTGAAAACCGTTTTTCAATCTTGTGAAATTAATCATGTTTGTTCAGCCGTGAGGGTTTCGGCGTATTCAATCAACACATATTTTTGTATTTTTTTAATATTTTTGACAGAAACAAAACATATTTTTGGTTTTTAAATTTTTTTTTTTTTTTTTAACAAACTAAAAACATATTTTTGGTTTTTAATTTTTCAATTTTTAGGATTTTTGAAAATATTGTTTATTTATGTACAGAACAAACAAACTCCCTGTTTCAACCAACACAGGGATCAGCAGCCTCCTCCTCGCGTGCTAGGCTGCTTCGATTCTCCTTTTGATGACATTCATTTTTCTTCAGAAGCACCTGCACATTCAAATTACTCAATTACTTGAACAATTTAGCCCAGGTCTGTTTGACCTTAGGCATTTCAACACAATATGCATCAGTTAACTTTGGAAAATCTTTGTCATTCTGAACAAAGACTTTTTCAACTTTGACTTTAACTGTCTCATCTTTTACCGAAGTCACTTGTTTCTTAATAGACCATGTTTGACCTTTAGGAGTACCTCTTTTGTAGAAATGAGACTCTTTTTGAACATTTTGTTTTTGAACAACTTTTGGTTTCCAAAATTCTTGGGGTTTTGTCATATCAACTGATTTTTGCCAACTTTGTGTTGTTCTAAATCTGGGTTTGTGAGAATTCCAGGTCTGTCTAGAGTCGAATCTGTACTGGTTTGACTTCCAATTTTGAGTCGAAGCAAACTTGTTTGTATTGTACATCCAAGTTTGTTTTGAGTCAAATCTGGTTGACCTTTGTCTCACATTCTCATATTTTTGTTTCTCAGCGTCAATCTTCTTTTTGTCAACATCCACAGGTTTTAGATTAGGACACTTGCGTGCAAGATGTCCTTTTTGATCACATTTGAAACATGTTCTCATGGACACATCTTTGACCTGTGGTTGTTGCTTTTTCTTTTGAGCACAGAACTCTTCATTAGACTGTCGTATAATTTGGAGTTCTTTTTCTTCTTCTAAACTTTTTCCTTGAACAAAACTCGTTTTTGCCTGAAAATTTTGTGTTTCATTTTTATTCCATCGTTGTTTCTTCTTATAACCCAACCCAGCCTTCATGTTTTTCTTCTTGAAACCCGGTTTGTTATAAGAAGTTTTGTGTCCTTTACCGGCAAACTTTGAAATCTCAGATTTTTCAATCTCAACCATCTTGAAAACTTTATCAACTTTTTCTGAAATCACATTCTGAATCGGGAATACAACATCTAAGAATAATTTGTCCGATCCAATCATGGTATAAACCAATCCTTTTGAATCATCATTCAAATTTTTCTCGGATTTTGTGTTTTTCAAATATCCATCATGAAGATTTCCTTCATCTTTATCCTGTGATTCAGATTTACCTGTATCAACCGACTCTTCTTTCAACACACTTTCAACGACTTTACCTACCACCTCTGGATCATGAGAATCATCAGATTTGGAATAGGTTACGCCAATGTTATCTGGCAATTGATCTACCATGTTGAAAGCTTTTTCGACCTTTTCATCATCATAAAATACAAACTTTTCCGGTGGTGGAACTTTATGAAACTCTGAGCCAATGCCTTTCTTGTTTTGCTCAGACTTACCATCTTCCGGTTTTATGTTGAAAATACGTTCAAGCACCTATGACGACGCGTGATAACTTTTTAACTTGTTATTATCCTGTTCTAAATCAGCAATCTGACGCTTTAGCTTAGCAACATCTTCAATGTAAGAATTAACAACTTGTTGCTTTATTTCATACATTCGTTTATACTCATTAGTTGTGTCAGAACAATATTTCAATCTTGATTGAACAAGTTTCATTTCACTTTTTACTTTTTCATATGATTCTTTTGTAATGTGATAAGCCAATTTTATTGAATCATATTCCTTTTTCATTTCCTGAAAAGCATTCTCTTTTTTATCACATTCTTCTGACATTTTTGAAACCTTTTCTTTCAAAACTTCATTTTCTTTTTCTAGATTTTTACATTTTTGAGAAAGTTTTTCATCCTTTTCTTTTAAAACCTTTTCATTTTCTAGCATTTCTTTGCATTTTTCTTTGAAAACATTTTCGATTTTAGTGAATTCAAGATCTCTTGTTCTGAATTTATCATCTTTTTCAGTACAAGCACTGCACTTTTCCATGCATTTCTTGCACTGTTCATCAATTTTATTTGTAAGTTCAGAATCAGATTTTACCTCAGTGATTGGCACTTCGGTGTTTGCTTCAGTTTCTTTCTGATCAGCTTCTTTCTGCTGCTTCTCATCAACAGCTTTAACACCATCATCTGTTGAACTTTCAACCTTCACTTCTTCTTCTTTCTTCACATCTTCTCTAACCTGCTGTTCTTTAGTAACAACTTCTTCTTCAACTTCCACATTTACCACCACTTCTTCTTTCACTTCTTCAACAATCTTCACATCTTCTTCTTTAACTGCTTCTGCTTTAACCTCTTCAGCATCTTTCTTCAGATTGTTTACCATCTCTTCAACATTCTTCTTCATTCGTTCTTCATTCCTCTTCCTCAGCTTTGTTGTCATAGCATCCCTGATGATTTTATCCAGCCTTTTCACATATGTCTTGTCTTTTGCAACATTTGAATAATATTCGCCGGATCGAGGAATTACTAGAAGAACATCATCATGAACTATGTCTCTTCTTGGAACAACCGGTTCACCTTGTTTGTTGACATAACATTCTTGTTTCTTATCCCATCGTTTGTTTGCAACAACATTCTCATATTCTTCCTGCATTTTCTCCATTCTGCAACCTACAATGAATCTTTCTCTTGGAGTTTTTTCTTTCAAAATCTCTTCTCGAGTTTTCTCTTTGACCTCAGCAGCAACATTTTCTTCTTTGTTTTCTTCATGAATTTTAGCAACAAGAACATGATGCTGGGCCTTTGATGTTTTTCTCCCATGAGCTGTTACAGGACGATCTTCATCTGGAAGAATTGTGCTCCAGTCAAAACCTTCATCATCGTGGATTACAGCAAGAGCTCTGGACTTCTCTCTGGGTTTATCTTCAATCATCTTTGGCTCTTCTCTGCTACGGTGGTAAATTGCCTTTCGGTAATAATCGTCATTGAATGGATGTTCATTTCCACCAACTGCAGAGTTAGTGCACTCTCTCTTGAAATGACCTTTTTGCTTACATTTGAAGCAGGTCACTTTGGACTTATCAAATCCAAGCTTTGTAGATGCACCACCGAGAGATTGTTTCCCAGTAATCTCCATGTATCTCTGAGCTCTTCGAATGCAACTTGCCAAACACCAACGGATGTCAATAAGTTCCATCTCTTCCGGATCAATCTGGTCGTAGTCTTCTTTGGTTAACTCAGAGTTACCAATCTTGCCAGCAACTAGACCTTCATACGATTCCAGAACAGATGCAAGAAAGCTCATTTGTTGTTTAGCTGCATTGATGCTCATTGCAGGAGAATTCTTCAATTTAAGAGCAATGTTGCACAAAATCTCCTCATTTTCATCAGAACTTGATTTTGAAGATGAATGATATCCAGAATGATAACTTGATGAAGTTGTTTGTGGTTCTTTCATCTTCTCGCCACTGAATGCTGTCTTTGGTGAACTGCCAACTGTCTCCGAAGGTACATTGCCTTTGTAGTATAGACCAACATTCTGATGATGAGATGACCACTCATCTTGTTTTGCTTTTGTAGCTCCAGATCATGACTCTCAATCTTTTCTAACAATGCATCAAGAGTAATTTTATCAAATTTTTCATCATTTTTCAAGATAAAAACAAACGTTTGCCACTGATCAGCTCGTGGTAACGCTTCAATCACTTTATCAATTATCTCTTCTCTTGTTTTCAAAATTTTAAATCTTTCAAGTTCAATTTTTAAATGGCAAAATCTCTCAATCATTTGCCTCACAGTCTCTCCCTTTAAAATGTCAAACAAATCAAATTATTTTTTCAATAAAGCTATTTTGTTCTTCTGGATTTGTGTACCCCCCTTAGCTTTAACCTTCAAAGCTTTCCATACAGATTTAGATGACCCTTTATGAACTAATAATGAAAAAATGTCATCACGAACTGATTGCTGAATCAAAGCAATCATCTTCTGTTCATAAGAAAATTTCTTTCGATCATCCTCTGAATAATCTTTCATCAGAATTTCTTCTCCTTTGTCATTTACTGGGTTTTCATAACCAAACTTCAAACAAAACCAACTTTCATGTGCATATGCCTTCGTCCAATTGACAAATCTCTCCTTCCACCAAACATAATCCTCAATGTTATTCAGCTTCGGAGGTTTTGAATATGTTCCATAAAAGTTGTCATTGTTAATGTTGTCTTTGATGGTTTTCGTTATCGCTTTGGGTGTATCGTTTGAACCTTCCACTGTATCCGTGTTAAACGCATTGTAGAAAGTATTGATAAATTCTTCAGCCATGATGTGATCTTCTTGATTAATCAGCACTTTTAAATCACCTGAATCACGAACAAACACAATGAGTTTAAACAATATCAAACAAATGAATTTTACGAGTATCCGATCAAGTGAGTCAACACAAGTTAACAGTGAAAATAATCGTGTGACAACGTTGTCCGTTCGGATGAGATTGCTATCCGGAAGGAGATCCGTGCGTATGAGGATCCGTATGATGATTCGTCCGGATGGGGATTCGGATGGTGATACGCTCGGGTGGATATCCATGCGTATGAAGGTGATGCGTACGGGTGAGGGTGATACGTGCGGATGAAGTAACACGGATTGTTGTACGTACGTGTAACAATGTTGTCCGTATGACTGTCACTACACGACAAACTGTTGACTTGACTCAAACTAATGCAATTTCAGAAATAATGGCCGACAACTATCTATCACTTCATTGGACCTCAATTCACTAGTGTTGATTCCCTTTTATCACATGTACAACCGACAATTCAATTAAATGTTATGTGCTTTGACACTGATTGTTCTGACGTGTAATGATATCCGCGTGAGTAGTGTATCCGTTCCGAGAGGTCAACAAGTCAACACGGATGGCTGTGCGTGCGGATAGGGATCCAGATAATGTTATCCGCACGGGTGGTGATACGTACGGGTGGGCTGTCCGCGCGTATGGCTATCCGCGCGTATGGGAAATGATGCTATCCGTGCGTATGGAAATACGCACGGTTGACACAACACCTGGAAACTAACACTTAACCCGTCACGAGACAGCAATTATGAGAACAATCTGCTTTAATGAATATCACATGCAATCACCGAATTCAATTTAATATCACGTGCCACTGACAACTATCACCTAGTTTCACATGCCCACTGATTGCATATAATGATTCACATGTGCTGCTGATAAGTTTGACTAACAAATCTGAATATGTTGACTAAGTGACTAGATCAGACAAGATGATGTAACACGTATAGCTATCCGCACGTAGAAGTTGTCCGTGCGGGTGGCAGAGTCAACAATCAGTCAACGCGGGTGACACGTATAGCTTTGAAATGTTGTACGCACGGGTGGGCTATCCGTGCGTATGACTTACCCGCACGTATAGGTTATGCGTGCGTATGAACATCAAGAACAACAGCAGCAACTTTTAACATTTTTCGAACCACAAAATTCTCGATTTCTTCCAAAATACTTTGAATTAAGTTCTGAAATTTTAAAGGCTATTAGATCAACTGATATCGCATATTATATCCAAAAATCATTAATTTTGAACCGTTAAAACTCGATTAATTTGGTGATTTTTAGACGAAAACGTGAAAGAGATGAAGAATGAAGAACTAGAACGAATCTGATGCAAATTGAGATCTGAAACTGATGAAATCCTGTGCGAAATCGTGTGAATGATCTGAGCAATCGTTAACCTGCTCTGATACCACTTGTTAGGACCGGTTTTGTACCGAACGATTGCGAATCGACCGTTTGAAGTGCGGAATCCTTCAACGATCGTAACCGATCACACGAACAGTAATCTAACAGTGATTCTATTGAAGAATATGATAGCGTACAAGCACCTGAATCACAAACACGAGGTTTCTCTCTCTAGAACTTTCTCTCTCTAGCTCTAGATCTCCCAAGCTCCAAAATGTGTAAAAGTGTCAAAAGTCCCTAAAAGAAACCCTAAGTCACCTATTTATAGGCCAAGGCTTATAAGGAGAGTTCCCCTTATTTACATAAACGCCACCTTGCCTTTTCTATCTAATTACAACATAAAGCCTAGAATTTTAACAGTTTCTGCTACGGTTTGAGATGACGGAGGCGATAGACATAAATGCACTAACATTTGTTATTATACATGTATCCAAGGCAAATTAATAGTTCTATAAAAAAAATTAAACAATTAAAAGCATGACACGCGTAAATGAATGTCATGCGTATGTGTCATAAATGATTGTCATGAACGTTTGTCATTAAAAAGTGTCATAAAATGAGTGTCATGATTGTGTGTCATTAAATGTGTGTCATAAAAACATGACACACAAATGCATGTCATGATAATTTTATGACTCATCAATCAACGACACGCTTTTGCGTGTCATGATTACTATTTTATGACGCACAATGTGCGTCAAGAAATGTGTATTTTCTAGTAGTGAGACTAACTAAGTCAGCTCATTTCCTACCAATGAAAGAAACTTTCAGTACGGAACAGCTAGCTAAATTGTATGTAAATGAAATTGTTTCATTGCATGGAATTCCTTTATCAATTGTTTCTGATAGAGATAGCCGATTTACCTTTCATTTTTGGTCAAGTTTCCAAAAGGCCATGGGAACCAAGTTAAATCTAAGCACAGCTTATCATCCTCAAACTGACGGACAAAGCGAAAGGACAATTCAGACAATGGAAGATATGCTTAGAGCTTGTGTAATTGATTTCGGAGGTAATTGGGACGATCACTTACCTTTAATAGAATTTTCTTATAATAATAGTTATCACACAAGTATCAATACTGCACCATTCGAAGCACTTTATGGACGAAAGTGCCGAACCCCAGTCTGTTAGGCAGAAATTGGTGAAAAGCAACTATCTGGACCTGAGATAGTACAAGAAACAACCGACAAGGTTATTCAAGTCAAGGAACGACTAAAAGCAGCACGTGATCGACAGAAGAGCTATGCTGATAACCGACGCAAGCCATTGGAATTTCAAGTAGGAGATAAAGTATTGTTAAAAGTCTCTCCTTGGAAAGGAGTGGTAAGATTCATCAAAAGAGGAAAGCTAAGTCCCAGGTATATTGGACCTTTTGAGATTATTAGAAGAATAGGACCTGTAGCCTATCAGCTACAACTGCCAGAGGAAATGGCAGGAATACATGATGTGTTTCATGTATCTAATCTCAAAAAGTGTTTAGCTGATGAATCACTAGTAGTACCTCTTAAGGATATAGAGGTAAATGAACAACTCAAGTTTGTAGAAAGACCTCTATAGATCAAAGACAAGAAAGTCAAGAACCTCATGCATAAGAGACTAGTTCTGGTCAAAGTGAAATGGGACTCCAAAAGAGGACCTGAGTACACATGGGAGCTTGAATCTGAAATGCAAATGAAATATCCACACTTGTTCCAGTAGATCTTGAGGACGAGCTCTAAAACAAGGTGGGGAGGATGTAACAATCCTAAATAAACCAACACCTTCTATTATTTTCCGACACCCCAAAATATTTTAAAATATCCCTATATGTCCAAAAATACACCCCATACGTGAAAACGGGCCTCAAATATATTAAATAGTATTAAAAATAAATTAAAAATATGAAACTTAAGCTGAGGCAGGCCGCGTAGACCCACCCCAAACCTTACGCGGGCGGTATGAAGGTTTAGATCTGATTTCGTTGATTATTAAGTTCAGGCGGGCCGCGTAAGACCCCTGATTGGTTTACGCGGGCCGCATAAGATCAGAAACCTGGCGCAGCCCGGTGTGGCCACGTGGCCGACGCGTGTTGACCCTACTCGCTGACTCGGACTAGCTACATGTTTGACCAGGGTTGACGCGGGCCGCGTAACCCTTGTCTTTGTTTTATGCGGGCCGCGAGAGAACCAGGTTCAACAACTATTTAAGCAGGCCATCGGATTTCATTTGGAATTCGCTCACAATCGTTTCTCAATCTCAAAATTCTGAATATAGGCTTTATAAGCGGGTATTATATCCCCCTAATTAGCGAAGTTCTGCTCCGTTGTAAGTATTATAACCCCTGGATACGTATTAGATACGCTGCCCGATTGATCTAGGGTTCCGTAATGGTTTTCGTGGTTCTGCCTGACGTAGTCATTGGAATGCCGTCTCGGGGAGGGTATTGCTAATGTTAAAATGGGTTATTTTACTAACGCATGTATATTTGTGTAAATTATAGATAAATCTCAGGAAACCCTTACGGAAAATCTAAGACAGCAATGTGAGTTAATCCACTTTTTGTAAATCTTTTGTTAATTATTTTTACAAAACCTTAAATACTTTTCCATGCGAATAACAGTTATTGAGTATTTGTAAGAATACAATTATGATGAGTATGTTGGGGTTTTGTATACAAAATTTGTTACCACTTGGTCAAGGAGTAACATGTCCACAAGTCGGGTTCGACAGTACCATGGATGTTAATTGTTATATCTTGGAAACAAATAAAATTGCGGGATCGCCCTCAATACTGTACACTGTGACTTTTTATTTAAACTTGATTAAACTGGGAGTCACTCACCAGTATTTCCCACTGACAAATGTTTTTAAAACGCGTTTCAGGTAACAAAATGTGAAAGCCAAATAGAAGCCAGCTGGACAACACTGAAGGCTTGGAAAAGTGGCAATAAAGTTACCTAGAAAAAAAATAAATGTTTTTATTAAATAAAATGGGATTTACTCCTATAAAAGCATGTGTACTATGAACTTGGGTTTTAACCCATTTGTTTAATGTTATGAAAATGTGGTATTTTACTCTGATCAATATTTCCTAACTACGGTCCTGATGAAAAATTCCGCTGCCAAATTAGACAATACGCGATACCACCGAAACTGGCTCGCGGCCGCCTGTTCCCGGGGAATCAGGGATCGGGGTTTGCGACAGGTCACTTCCTTCAGATAGGCCACTGCTTTCAGACGAAGACACGAGTACTTGTGATATTCTATTCATAGTATATATTTATATTAATTATTACTTAATTAATATACAAATAATTATACACATAGTTGCAAGTAATTCTTAGTCAAAGACAAGTGCTACTCCAGTGCACCCTAAGTCTCGTAGTGTCCTTACTTGACTCTTTGAAAACAGTTTCAGGTAGTGGATGTCGCGGAAAGTTTTATGCAATGAAAACATTTGAAAAATTGTTTTCGTGGGAGGATCCTAAAGATTGTAGTCTAGACTCGAGAAAGAATCCCGGTTCACTACAATCGTAGCTCTAATACCAATCTGTCACGCCCCTTTATAAGGCGGAAGCACGAGGTGTGATCCTGAAAGGTTCTCATTGCATACGAATGGTAAACATACTACATGCTCGTAAAATAACTCCAAATGCCATTAACATTACATAATTAAAAACCTAACATAGGTTAAGTGTTTACATCACAAGACAACATATTGTTTGAAAAGTTTACAACTTTATTTAGACATCAAGGTTTTGGTTCTTATATTACCACACGGGATGGAGTATAATAACCAAATCCCACCACAATAGGTAAAGGAGTCTTGACACGACATGACTAAAACATAAACGACATCCAGGAGCAAGAGTGAGACCACGCGTACATCCACTTTAGTTACCTGAAATACATGTGAGTTTTTGGAAAACCGTCAACATAATGTTGGTGTGAATTCATGCAGATTTGTGAAAGCATTTAAGCATTCGTTGTAGAAAACATGGTATGTGATTAATGAAACAAGTCTTTCTGTAAATGTAAGGAAATCGTGATCGCTAATGGATAGCTAGGCCATTAAGATATGTAACGACATAGGAAGCATCCAAACCATAGGCATTTTTAGTTGTCGATCCACGACTGTCGATTTACGACTAGAGACACAAAAGCACTCCAGGTAGCACGGGGCCCAGAGTGTGGCTGCCTGAAACCCATTAGATCTAACCTTTTGCTCTGCGGTCTAGGTATATTGTTGATTAATGGTGCTTATGGCACCCTATTCGTCACATGATCTATAGTATCATTCCTTAGTTTTTGTAATAAACATACCATAGCACATGTATTTTCCCCAAGTTTAGAAAACAAGTAAAAGTTTAAAAGTGGGGACATGAACTCACAACTTTGCGTATCCTGCGCCGTAAACTTCACCGGTTGGTTTTATAGTGTCGTGACCTATACGTGTTCTATTTATGTTAGTCACTAGACTTGTATCGCACAAGTACAAGTCACCATCTTTTATGTATATGTTCTTTGTTGTTAAAAATAATTTATATTTTTAACTATGTATGTTACTTATATTATTTTCCAAAAATAAATATAAGTATTTTGTATTTTTCACCAAAAATCAATACTTTGATTTTTATTACTTTCCGGAATTATATTTGTTAAAAATAATATATTTTTAAGACTTGTATGAAATATATATATATTTTGTCATGCTATAAAATATATATGTGTTTATTCTTGTTATCCACCCGAGTTATATATTTTCGTCCAAAAATATATTTTAAGTTCATAACTTGTCCAAGTTAAATAATATGTTAAGAAATATATTTTCATAAATATATTTTCTAGTATTTGTCCATGTGCTTTTTATGTATTCTCATGTATTTTGTATGTGTATTTTTACTCCTTAGAAGTATTTAGTGTATTTTCAAGTCCTATTACACTACTACATATAATACACATAAGAGTAAACTGTCATTTTAGTCCCTGTGGTTTGGGCACTTTTGCCATTTTAGTCCAAATCTCAAACTTTTTACATCTGGGTCCCTGTGGTTTGCATTTTGTTGTCATTTTAGTCCAAAATCCAAAAACTCTCTATTTTGACTGTTGAAAACTAATTATTTTGTCCTTTAGTGCAGGGGCATTTTGGTCATTTTTTAAATTTCATTTGTTGTAAATTCATTTAAATGTTTAGTTTTTTTAGCAATAAAACCCAGATCAACTCTCTCTCTCTCTCTCTCTTCTCTCTCTCTATAGCAACACCACCACCACCGCCACCTCCTCCCTCTCTCTCTATAACACCACCACCACCGCCACCTTTTTCAAAATAGAGACTTGTATGTTACTGGACAACAATCAAACCCATCATCTTCTTAAATTAGCAAACCTCTTCAAACAAACCCATCATCTTCTTCAAAACATACAAGTCTCTTCTTCAAACAAACCCAAACCCCCGTTTCATCTTCCCCAAAAAACCCTAACCCACAAAAAAAATCAGAGAGATCTTCAACCCCCAAATAAAACCCGAACCCACAGTAGATTGAAGCACATCATCTTCCCCAAATAAAACCCTAACCCACAGGATGGGCCATCACCTTGATCCGGCGCCGGTACATTGGTGACGGCTCACAGGTGACCGGAAGTTATTTGGACACATGGTCCATCTAACCGATCAGAAACATCTAGCAACCAAACAACACAATGTACCCACAATCAACACATGCAATCAGTCAAACACGTGATAAACAAGAAAACAACACAACCCCACCTCAAAACCCCTAAAAAAATCAAGATTTAAACAAAACCCAGAAACAAAAAACCACATAATCTGACAAATCAATGATGAAGAACCCTATAATCGAAAAAAGATGAATAAAAAGGAAACTTGATGACAAAATTGAAATGGGTATAAGATTACTTCAACTTTTTGGCATGTTAGAAGCATCGGTGTGAGCCTCTTTCTTTTTTTTAATTGGTTTGAAGAAATCGGAGTTGCAGGTTCTTCAATGTCGTCCTCCGCCATTGCAGGTTCTTCAATGTCGTCGTCCGCCATTGATGAGTCAAAATCGGAGCTGCAGGTTCTTCAATGTCGTCGTCCGCCACTATGTTGCCGGTGGTGGTGGTGGTGATGAGGATGATGACGCCGGTGATGAGGATGATGTCGATGATGAAGATGATGACGCCGGTGGTTGGGTGGCCGGTGGTGGTGGTGGTGGTGGAGGGGTAGCCGGTGACTGGTCTGGATCGATTGGCCATGATGAGGATGATGACTGGTCTGCAGATGAAAGGTAGGGTTTGTGGTTTGGGAACTTTGAAGAAGATGATTTATGTTATAATAAAATTAAAATGACCAAAATGCCCCTGCACAAAAGGACAAAATAATCAGTTTTCAACAGTCAAAAAAGAGGGTTTTTGGATTTTGGACTAAAATGGCAACAAAATGCAAACCACAGGAACCCAGATGTAAAAAGTTTGAGATTTGGACTAAAATGGCAAAAGTGCCCAAACCACAGGGACCAAAATGGCAGTTTACTCTACACATAATATACACTTAGCACAAGATTTGGTGATCACTAAATACATATATTTTTCAAAAAATATACATACTTAATATAAATTTTATCTTGAAGAAATAATAATTTCTTAACTTGTAATTTCTTACAAAGATTAGGGAAACCTTGGTAAATATTTTAAGGTGAATTTTTAAGGAATAAGTTTCCCTAAAACTTATACTTTTCTAAGTGTCAAAATGTTATAAAAATTTTGACATAGTTTCCCCTAAAAATGGAGGTTTCCCATGTTTTCAAAACATGTGTTTATTTTCTTTTTAATCATCAAAACAATTTTCAACAACATATACTAATTTCTTCATATGAAACATCATGGTGAACTTGATTCTTGTTAAACATGTGTAGTCTTTTAGATCTACAGTTTACATAAGGTGATCTTTCCAAAATAAGTGTTCTTGTAAATTTTTAACCAACTTTTTATAAGACTTTATTTTACTAACCAACTCATCCATGAGTTTAATGGTTTCAAAGTTTGTAAATCATGTTTCTAAACCCACTTTTATGTTTATTAGAAAGATCATTGTTTTTAATCTCATGTTTACCCATGGATCTTTCAAGATCCATGCTTAATAGCTTTAGATCTTTAAAAAACAAGCTTTATGTTATATTTTTAACAAATTTTCCATGGATTTTAGTTTCAAAAATTAGTTCTACACACACTTTATTACAAGTCTATGCATAAAAATTCATGTTTCAAGTTCACATCATGCTTCATATGTTCACCTTCAAGTTTAACCATGGATCATTCAAGATCCATGCTTAAATTTGGTAGATCCAAGCTTTAACATACTTGATCTAATCATAAACACAAGATACCACATCAATAACTTCATTACAAACACTAAGATTTCATGTAATCACTTATTTTCTTCATGATTATGTTAGATCTTTTCATTTTTAACATTAGAAGTTAAGTTGTTTAGATGGTGAAACTTGTACATAACATAAACATGACTTAAAATAGTGATTAATGAGCTTACTACTAGCTCTAATGGCTAGGGAAGTGGCACAAAAATGAAGTGGCACAAGGTGGTTCTTCAAGTTCTAGCACCATACACCTTCCTAAATGGCCTCCATACACCTTCTAGCAAGCTTGGATTGTGAGGATATGAAGTGAAAATGGATGTGTATGTGTGTGGGTGTTGAGCCCTGAGCAAAGGAAGAAGAAAGGTAGAAGATGAGTGAGTGAGGAAGTGTGATTTGTTTAGGATTTATAGAGATCTTTCATATCTTTCATATGGTATATTACTAGAATATTCCCCACATAAGATCTTATATAATCTAATAAAATCAAGTAAAATATTTAGGTGGGACCCATAGGGACCGGATATGGTGAAGGGGGGGGGGGTAAAGTGTAATTTTTGAGAAGTTGAAGGTTTAAAGTGTAAATGGTAAGGTTTAAGTATGTTTAAATGTGTTTTGGGGTTTTTATGATTTTTAAGGTGTTCTAACATCAATACTAGTTTAATATCATAAAAACATTACTTCTAGTCAAATTTTGATGTCCCAGTTATTGTCCGGTTGTTCGGTTCGTTACGGTTCGTTAAAGTGCTGAATTGCGCAGTTTCACTAGGTATAAAGCACCTTTTGTGGCAGTTTCAATTCCCGACACTTTGTAAGTTATTTTGGACAATAAGATATAGATTTTGCATGATATTATTGTGTTAAAAGCTGAATTATTGCTGAATTATGCTGATTTATGCTGAATTCTGCATTTAAAATGAGTTTCGGGTGATTTTTAGTGCATAGTTTAGCTTCCGGAAAGTTTATATGTTAAGCCTTGTATCCATACTTGGGTTTTAATATATTTTAGACGTTGGACCTACTCCTAGGCCCTAATTCTATTATCTGACTGCTTTCTGCAGAGCTGCTGACATAGTGTGTCTTACCACCGGTAAGTTTACTAATCTTTCTGACGCGACGTTAAAAGTAATGCATAAAGCAATATTTGAGGTAGGAAACATGCATGAATTCATATGTATAGCATGTAATCAGACAATGTTGACATTTAAGCACATAATTGCAGATATTAAATAATAATTAAAATGTACGAAAATTACCGGTTTTGTGCCGGTTGTCACATTCATTATGTAAAAGAAACCCATTTTATTAAACAAAAAAATATGAAATTTGTTCTTCTTTATGTTCCATCATAAAAAATATAAGATCACAAACAAAGTCAACTTTAATGCTATGTAGTCATTCTGTTCCGTATTACAGATTAATGTTAAAAATTCTAATCTCTCTGTTCGATTATAAAAATAAAAATGATTAATTCATAAACCAGATCAACGTTTAAACTATGTAGTCCTTCTTTTCCATATTAAAAGCTGTTTTAGAGTTTTCAATCTTTAAGTTCTGTTATATTGAGTCAAATATAAAAAATAATCTGATTAAGTATTCAACTCAATGTCGGGGTCCATTTTTTTTTAATTTTTAACAAATAAAAAGTAAACACAATATATAATAAACAGAAGGGTCAAGTTATTCTACAAAGACTTCTAATTGTAAGAAGTGTAAGAAGGATTTATAGAGTGACAAGTGTCCAATAATCTAAAACTAAACCCACTACATCACCACCAAAAACCTAAACACCCACCCCCACCCCCACTCAAAAACGTAAACACCCCCCCCCCCCCCGGCCAAAAAAAAAACTATACCTCACAAAAAAAACCCCCAAAAAACCTAACCCCCACTCCCCACCCCCCAAAAACCTAAAAAAAAACCTAAACACCCACCCCCACCACCAACGTTTAAACTATGTAAGAAGTGTAAGAAGGATTTATAGAGTGACAAGTGTCCAATAACCTAAAAAAACCTACTACACAAAAAAAAACCACACTACAAAAAAAAAAACCCTTAAACATCCACCACCACCAAAAACCTAAACCCCCACCCCCCCCCCCCCCCCCCCCACATCACCCACCAAAAAAAAAAAAAATTTTTTTTGCCGAGGGGGTGGGTGTTTAGTTTTTTTTAGGTTTTTGGGGGTGGGTGTGGGGGGTTAGGTTTTTTGGTGGTTTTTTTTTGGTGAGGTATAGTTTTTTTTTTTGTTTTTTATTGCCGGGGGGGGGGGGGGTAGGGTTTTTTGGGGGTTTTTTTGGTGAGGTATAGTTTTTTTTTTTCCGGGGGGGGTGGGGTGGGGGTGGGTGTTTAGGTTTTTTTGTGGTGATGTAGTGGGTTTAGTTTTAGGTTATTGGACACTTGTCACTCTATAAATCCTTCTTACATTTCTTACAATTAGAAGCCTTTGTAGAATAATTTGACCCGTAGTTTTTCCAGAGAAAATTCGTAAAAGACCTGTGTTCTTGTTTTTGATTTCTATCAATTGACTCCAACAAAAGTACACGTCCTTCCTACAAATATGACAATGAAAAATACACGACTTAGAGTAAGAAGGAGAGTAACGAGGCAAAAATGGACTTCCAGATGACTTTAGTGTTAAATTATTAAGTGGGGTACAATATAACTGTGTCAGTGTTGAAGCTGAAACAAAACCCCAAAAAAGTTGCTAAACAAAACAGTCAAACATCACTTTATAATATTATCTTTGTAATAAGATATATTAGAAGAATTTTTTTTGAACTGATATTAGAAGAATTTATGAAAACATTTAAAAAAACTGTGTTTGCGTCCTAGAATTGTTGTTAAGTAATTAGTATTTCATACGAACATCACATAAAGGATATACTTAGTCGTCTTTAAGTTCACTTTTCATGGATAACTTACTTTCAAAATATATGGAATCGATTTTATTTAAATAACCTGCACGCATCATTCACAGTGATCTAAAATATACTTTAAAAACATTTATGGGAATATAATCGTATTATGCTGTAAGCGCAAGCTACGGTGTTTTTTGTTCTTCTTGTGAATATTTTATAAGTCATGTTGGAAACAGGAATAAAGAATAAGGAATGAGCAGAAACCATGACATATTATATATGTTCTTGCTCTAACCCTAACACCAAGACGTATTAATAATTGTAAATTTGTAATATTATGATTAAACAAAGAGAACTAATTTAACAATTTTTTGTTCTTTCATTTTTAGTTGCGTAAATTGTTGATTGACATAACATACACGTTAACTTATGTCCTTAATTTCATTATATAATTGGGGTTTGTAGTTTCTATAATTTGGTTTTTTTTTTAAAGGCCAACAAATTTTATTCATCTTGATCCAACAACAGTTAGATCACACCAATTACAAAAGTTACATTCACAGATTCATACATGACAATTCCATATTACACCATTGATCCCACGTTACCGATACTCTTTTCGCTCTATATTTGAACCATAGAAAGCTTAATTGGCGAATTTCGTGCTTTACTTCCTCCACGCTCGGCTCCTTATCATTAAAAACCCAGTCGTTTATGCTCCTCCATATTCCCCAAAGAGTCACCATGACTATTAATTGTATTAGTTTTCTCCATTTTCTAGAGCCCCGAACCTGATTATGAACTGTAGTAATATCCTTAGCGGTGAAAGCGAATAGTCTTGGACATCTGGTCCATTCGGCAATACCATCCCACATGGCTAGTGCAAACTGGCATTCAGCAAACAAATGGTCTTCGGTTTCGTCTACCTCGCCACAAAATTTGCACAGATACGAGTCCAAATGCACGTTTCTCCTACGTAACCCAGCCATTGTTGCAGCCCGGCCCATATATATCCTCCACGCAAGGAAGTTTACCTTTAACGGTACCCAGTTATTCCACTCAAAACCCAAACCCGGACACGGATTGCTAGCTTGTTCCATCCGTTTTATGAGACTCTTCACTGTGAACCCACCATCTGACTCAAGATTCCAGGCCCATGTATCCTCTCCGCCCCGTATGTCGGTCACCATGAGCAACGGAATTAACTCTTCGAGCTGAGATATTTCCTCCTCCGTTACCGGGTCTCTTACCCATTGTGTTGTTATTATCGATTCCTCAGGTGTTACCCGCAATCTATCCATCACCTTAGCATTTTTGTTGCTTTCCAGAAGGTACAAACTTGGTAATCTTTTGCATAACGGTTCCTCAGTAATCCAACATTCTTTCCAGAAGTAAATGCTTGCCCCGTTTCCCACCGCTCCTTTGAACAAACATGACATATCGATCCCGTAGCTTTTCAAGTCTTCACCCACCTTGTTCACTTGTTTCCACGGCCCGCTAAGTGTGAGTCTACAAGGTATAAAATTCTAGGAGCGTTCACTACCATGTATACACCATATTATCTTCCTCCATAAGCCGTCCGTGTCGGTCTTGAATATATATAATTTGGTAATACATATGAAATTTAGAAAACCCTAAAAATTAGAGACCCTCATGTAATATCTCTATCATTTAATATATATATATATTTTTCTTGGGAATTATATGTATGGTGAAAGTGTATTGTACATTTTGCCTTAACGTACGAGCGTACGCAATCTTAAGTTCGAACGTTATAACCCTAGAAAGGAAATCTCGCATGTGGAGAAAACCAGAAATCGCATGTTAAAAAACTTTCGCATGTTGTTCAAAAAATCCAAAGTCGCATGTTCAAAAAAAATTGCATGATATTGAATTTCGTACGCACCGTACGTTAAGACAATTTGTACAATAACTGGTATCTATGTTTATGTTTGTTTCGTGGTTACGCTCATTTAAGATAACTTTGGTGTTTAATTATTAAGTGGGGTACAAGAACCATGTCATTGTTGAAGATGAAACAAAAGCCCAAAAGTTGCTACACAAAACAGCCAAATATTCAGTACACGCCACCTCACTTTCGATAAATCCCCATTTGTTAATTAGCAACGAATTTGTCACATCTTACTACTTACAGTTCCCCTTTTCCCCAAAAGATTCTCTAAGTACCTTTCACTTTCCCTCAAACTAAGATATACACTGTCCACCTCCTTTTTGTCTCTCCTCTTTAGTCATTTGGTTCAATTCTTGATCCATTATTACTTATGGATCAATCAAGATTTTGGATCGAAAAGCAACAACCGTGTTTGAATCCTCATGTCTTATCTTCTTTCAGCGATTCGTGGGAAGAACAAGCATTTGCAGAAGACGCTACCGGGCCACTTGGAGGGTGTGTATGGCCTCCAAGATCTTATACTTGTAGTTTTTGTAGAAGAGAGTTTCGGTCAGCTCAAGCTCTTGGTGGTCACATGAACGTGCATAGGAGAGATAGGGCTAGACTCAAGAAGATTTCAAGTTCAAACAACATGAATCAAGTTGTTAATCAAGCTCATACATCTTTTGATATATGTGTGTTACAAAACCCTAATAAGATTTGTAACCCTAATTTGGACTTGGATCATTTGCATCCTCTCTATTCATCTTCTTCTTCTCCTAGAACTCCTACGGTTTCGATTGTTCGTCCTTTCGCTTTCTCTTTTGGTCAAGAACATCAAAAGGGTACCCCTATATTATCATGCTCCAAGTTTGAAAAACCTCAAAAAATATTTCATTTAGCTGATATGGGAAATCTTGATAAGGGTAATACTAAAGTTCTTGAATCAAATTTCACAACTTTAAAGAGGAATAATCAGCAGATTGAGGTTCATTTAGCAAGTGAATTGAATACACTTGTTAAAAGAAGATGTGATAGAGAGGCACATATCTTTAACAGCAAGGATGATGAACAAGATTGTTTCATCTTTAAGAAGAGGCGAATAGATCGCAGAGATGAAGCTGAATCAGTTGCGCCACTTGAGCGTAGCACAAACTCGAGTTTAGAGACTTTGGATCTTGAGTTAAGGCTTGGTGATCATCGGCCTTAATCGATCAATCAGGTATCGTGTGCAGAAACTGTCTTTAATAAGTGTTGTTGCTTCTTCCTTTTGTTTAACTTTTAATTAGTTCATTTGATTAAAGATTTGAGGGCAAGTCTTCTTTGATGAAGATATGATGATAACAAGCCATGTGAGTGTAACAAGATATACATGTAATTTACATGAATATTAATTGATTGAACTTTTTGTAAATTGAATTACCTGCTATGAACTACTGATTGAATGGACTCTTTTTCATGTTTCACTACTAAACAAACGAGTATCACAAAACTAGTATTTTCACTTTTCCGGATCATATATAGGCCACGATAGTGTTGTTCTTACGTTAAATTCAATCTAGTAGGACATACAATTTATGTAAAATTACTAGGACATGATCGATGAGAGACGAAAAAGACCATCGTCTTCTATTTTTGGTCCACCAATCTCATCTTCTAACCATTGATGATTGATCTGCTGGTTGGCTTATGTGATTAGAAATAAAGATGAGATGCACATATATTGAAAGAAAAGAAAGACGAAAAATCATATAAACACATGGGACATGTTTATGGACCCAATCTAGAGACTAAGTCGATCATAGAGCATATTTTGTGTCCCAAAAGTAGGGTAATATGGTTTGTTCCATGTGTAAATTCTTTATCCGACATGCATAACTGTATATAAATTTATAACAAACAAGGACATAAATTCAAATTAGCACAATTTTTTTTGTGCGTTACTGTATATAATTAATTTATAACATACAAGGACGTAAATTCAAATTAGCACAAATTAATCTTTTTCATTATATTTTGAGCCAAAAGGAATTCATTTCCATAAAGATATGAGAGTATATATACCCTTTCCTTATGTATGTAGACCATACGTAACCATTAATTAAATATTTATTAGTGTTTTCATTATTTGATATACATACACTCAAATCAATTATCGAACTGATTGCCTTACTGGTTCACTGATCGAACGATCCACCGATTTAAAAAAAAAACTGGATGGCATCGTTAATATTTAAAAACTATATGATTTGATCCGAGTTTAAAAACAACAAAAGAATATTGATGAGTGATATTTACATTGATCCAAAATGAATTGTCTCAACGATATAAAAAAGGTAATCCAACTAACAATAAGAGATAAGCCAACTTAACCATCTACAAGCTAATATTCAAACCTAAATCAGGAATTTTATCTCCACATATATGAGATAAATGAATAAGATCTCTTGTAATTTTCAACAAACAAAATGACAATTAAATTCAGTTTGTTTTGTCCCTTTATAATAAATTAAATTTTATTGAGTATCACAATTTAGACGAGTAGGAATGAACGATGGATTATTCTGCATGAAATAATCTACTAAGCCATGCAAGTTTTACTGTAACAAGACGAATAGAACGATATTCAGTTAAACTTAGGAAATAATGTTGCTGCCAATACCTAACCCAATAGTTTATAGTCGTCACCCCCTCCTTTCTTCCGGTAGAACCTACCCCACTCACCGTCGTTTCATTCCACATCGCTAGCGACCATAGTGGCAGGTTGATCCACACAACCAGAGGATTGGCATTGGGTTTTCGAAAGGAAATCGTTCAGGGAAGCTTGGAAGGAAATGGATACAAGATCAAAGGAGACAGGCGTGATGAGTGAAAACGTTGTGATTGATATTAGGGGGATAAGCCTTAACTTTTAGAGTTTACAAAAAAAGTACCTCTTTTAGTACGTGTTTATTACAAACTTTCTTCCTTCGATTATTTAACAAAATTAGAAGAAGGTTTGGTGTCGTGAGAATTCTTGGTGTACAAATTTCCAATCGACCCATTCAATAATTGTGATCTATACGGTTACCATTTGTTCATTGACAAAGCTCGCTTTGATCGAGCTGTTCGTAAAAATTATTAGCGATAACATCCAAGAACGAAAAGAAAAAATCAGTATCAATAGGAAACACCAAAAGAAAAAAAATGGTATCAATAGGAAAAGTAGAGTCTTAACTATGTCTGGTAGGAAACTAACTATGATAAGGGTCGGAGTGTTCATGTGACGAATCACATAAAAAGGCTAGTTTGGTACAATTTTATAAAACAATTAATAAAACTAATGTAAAAAGTGTTTTTTATGTTTAGAAACCCTTAAAAGTTAAAAAATTTAGAAACTCTTAAAAGGATATTTTTTAAAGGTTGGATGTGACAATATATCTTGATTATTTTAATATAACTGAATTGGTTTGTTTACCAAAGTGTATCATGATATAAATCAAATAAGTTAGGAGAGCAGCAAGGTGTGCATTTGTTTGCGTTTATTATGATTTTCGGGAATCTCATTGGCTTGCCCCTAAGAGCAATGGGGGTTGTGGGAGTCCGATGGCAGAGCCCCTGACTTATACATGTAATGGTACGCTTAACTTGAATTTTGATTTTCTTTTGATAATGAATCTCTTTGCACGACTTGTACAAGTTCTAGTAGTAATTTGAATAAACGAGAATTATGGCATGTTAGACTTCGACATGTAGAGATTAAAAGATATGTCTAAAAAGAGTTTGATACGCTTTTCACACGATTAATTAAAAATGTAAAACTTGCTTGTTAACCAGGATTACTAGAAAACCTTTCAAGGATGTTCATGGGGAAACCAAAATATTATATTTGATACATAGTGTTTTATATGATTATCATGTTACACCTTCACTTGTTAATAAAAGTATGCCATTACTTTATTGATGATGCGTATTGCTATGTTTATATTTTGTACGTTAAGGACGAAGCTCTTGATAAGTTTAGAATCTATAACCAAGAAGTATAGCTACTTCTAAGTGAGTTAATTAAAGCTATGCGTACCAATAGAGGGGGTGAGTACAATGATCCGATGTATTTCCAATATACTAGTATAATGCATCAAACAACTAACATCTTTTACACCATAGCAAAATGGTGTAGTGTAAAGGAAGAATTGGGACTTTAAAATAAATGGCCAATTACATGTTATCCTATTCAAGTTTGAGTGAAGGGTTTTGGAGTGAGGCTATATTAACGGCCTACTATTTGCTAACAAAAGGAACAAGATTACCCCTGCTTATGAACTTGGGTACAAAATGCCATCGAAATTGAGTTACTTAAGAGTTTGAGGTTGTAGAGTTGTACTAAGGCTCACTAAACCTAAGATGAGGAACATTGGTGAAAGAGGTATAGATTGCATTTTCATATATGTTGGGCATTCCTGTGCGTATAGATTTTGTTTCGTAGAACCAAATGACTGTGCCTGTAAACTTTGTGATTGAGTCAAGTGCCCTTGTGAGTAGGGTTAAAATGGCGGCGGCCCCTAGCTGGATTCGAACTGAAAGGCTAGCTTGAAAAAGTTTTATGCTGATTAAATTGCTTCGTTAATAATACACTTTGTTGAAAATTCATTACAAAAAATAATTTTATTGAAATTGCATTTAAAATTCGGAAAGAATTTTGAATCCTTTTTAAAGCAATTTTGAACTCAGTTTAAAAAAGACTGCCAATTCGTATTCTTCCCTCTATAACTCTGATTCACGAAAATCACACAGATACATACTAATTCTTGTATAATTATTATTTGAGTTTTATCGATTGAGAAATTCTAATAAATCATCGAATTATTTCAATCTGAAAATGTCATACACGATTCTCACATTAATCATGTATTGTTCTAATTCCCTAACAATACCTTCAAGTCTGCTTGCCCAATTAGCAGACTTCACTTTTTTTAAAGACGGCTGGTTTAAGCTCAAGTCTATTGGTTCAATTAGCAGACTTTCCTAATTCGCTTGTCTAGTTAGTAGACTTCACATTTTTTTCTGCCACCTCCTTTAAAGTCTGCTAATGATCAGGATAATGGACTAGTTACTATCACTTTAAATCCATTCAACTACTTATAAACACTTTTAAAACTTCTAAGCTATTTTTAATTAAGATAAAATAAATTAATTAATAAAACTATATAAGAGGTTATATCTTTACAATAATTATGTATCAAGCTTTTTCACTTTCGATCTCCAGCTTGTTAATTTTTATTTTGTTTTTCTTTTTGTTATTTTATGGTGATAGATCCATAATTCCTAACATGCTTAATCTATATACACAAATATGTGTGTATATATATAAGAAAATAGTGACAACTAGAGTTTCGATGGCCTTTTGGTTTGAATTCTCCAACTTGTATCATGAATCTTTTGGCAAGTATCAAAATATGACAATAATTGTTTTTATATATAAAGACAAATACATATCATTAATAATTAATAAATTTGTAAACCTGGCAAACTGAAATGAAGACACATTTAGCGTCATTCCAAAAAGCAACATGTTACCTCCTTCCCTAGAACTCTTTGTAGGACTTCAAATCATCATAAGATAATCTCACTTCGAATATAATCATCAGAATCTCTTCACCCTATATTTTTTTTTTTGGGAAATGGTATTTATAAAATAGTTTTATTTTGACATTATTAAGAACCTAAAGTTGTAACTCTAACTTCATGGCTGTCGCTTGTGTAACAATTATTGACGTGACTATATATATACCTTTTAAATTAAGAAAGTTATAAGAACAGCCATTTTTTACTTACATATATGTCTTTTAAATTTAGATAATCTTGATTATATATAGTGATTTTTTACTTACATTTGTACTTTAGTATTTTCCGACAAGTTTAATGTTATATTATTCAAGTATCTATTTGTGTATCTAATTTAGTTTTGCATTTCTTCTTATTTTCCATTAAAAAAAATAGTTTTCTCATTATTTTCTCTTTTAAATATATATGTGATCATTTTAATATTCAGAAATTAAATTTCAAGATTCAGTTTTTGATGAACAGTTCATGGTTGTAGCTTTTGTATATTGGATCTCTATTATTATATTTGTTAGAATTAATCACAAAATTTAATTTATCAATGAAAGAGGTTGATTCAACTTGGTTATTTTCATTGATTGAATGACAATATATAGTACAAGGTAAATACAAACTAAATCTCCTATATTGGTGGAGATATCTATACATTAAAGGACCAAATCAATTACTAAATATACAATATGCTATTACACCCCCGCAGTTGAAACGTCGGGAGGATTGATGTTGAGACTAATATGAAAGTCATCAAATAATACTCGTGGAAGGCCCTTTGTGAAGATATCGGCAATCTGATGACGAGACGGAACATGTAATACCCGAATGTGGCCGCGTTGCACCTGCTCACGAACAAAGTGGATGTCGAGCTCAATATGTTTAGTGCGCTGATGCTGCACAGGGTTACCTGAGAGGTAGACAACACTGACATTATCACAGTACACCAAGGTAGCACGAGAGAGAGGATGATGAAGCTCGAGCAGAATATTACGTAACCAACAAATATCCGCAACCACATTCGCCACGCCTCGATAGGAAATGGTGGACTGACGCTTTGAAGACCAGGAAATAAGATTGTCACCCAAATAAACACAGTAACCGGACGTAGACCGACGAGTGTCAGGGCATCTAGCCCAATCAGCATCGGTATATGCAAGTAGACGTAAGCTGGGAACTGGTCCCAGGTGAAGGCCTAAGTCAGTCGTGCCCTAAAGGTAACGTATGATGCGCTTCAAGGCGTTCCAATGATCAAGCCGAGGAGCGTGCATATGCATGCAAATCGGCTGAACAGCATAAGAGATGTCTGGCCGAGTAAAAGTAAGATACTGTAGGGCGCCAGCAAGACTACGGTAGGTAGACGGATCATCATGAAGAGGCCCTGAATCAGCAGATAACTTGGACTGCGTATCAACTAGTGTAGCGACCGGTTTGCAGGATTCCATAGATGCCCGATGAAGGATGTCTTTAACATACGCCTGCCGAGATAAGAACATATTATCACCTTCCCTTATCACTTGTATTCCCAAGAAATATGAAAGTGACCCCAAGTCTTTCATAGCAAATTCACCGGACAGCGTGTGTAACAATTGTTTTCGAAGGGCCTCGGTGGACGTGGTCAGAATAATGTCATCCACATAGATGAGAAGATAAGCAATGTCTGGACCATGATGATAAATATATAGAGAATTGTCAGACTTGCTTTGACGAAACCCCTGTATAGTAACAAAATCGGTGAACCGCTGGTACCAGGCTCTGGGAGCCTGTTTCAGACCATATAAGGACTTCCGTAGGAGACAAACATGATCAGGAACGTCCCTGTGGCGAAACCCCATGGGTTGATGCATATAAACCGTTTCCTCCAAGTTTCCATGCAAAAATGCATTGGTAACATCCAACTGGTGAATCTGCCAAGATCTGGATAATGCAAGAGAAAGTACCAGACGAATAGTGGACTGTTTAACAACCGGGCTAAAAGTTTCGCCACAGTCAATGCCCATATGCTGATTACAACCATCACAAACCAAACGAGCTTTGTAACGCTCCAAACTGTCGTCCGACCTGAATTTATGTTTAAATAACCACAAGCTATGTATAATGTTCATGTCAGGTATCATGGGTACAAGCTCCCAGGTCTTGTTTTTAATAAGTGCACTAAATTCATTGGA
Organism: Helianthus tuberosus; assembly: GCA_030545235.1. NCBI lineage: Eukaryota > Viridiplantae > Streptophyta > Magnoliopsida > Asterales > Asteraceae > Helianthus > Helianthus tuberosus. Next base: position 181,494 of record JARYGA010060158.1, read on the forward strand.
CATGGCATTATACCACTCTGGAGAGGACAAGGTAACCTGTGGACTCTTGGGAATGGGGACGATAGTGGAAGTGTGTAGGTTAAAAACTTGTTTGGGTTTGACAATACCGCTCATAGAGCGAGGATGTATGGTTCGGTGGTGTTGGGTGGTGGTGGCATAGGCTGAGCGGGTACAGAAATAGCTGGGTTAGGAACCGGGGAAGTGATGGTGGGTGATGGAGGTGTGGTCTGGGCTGGAGAGGTGGGCAGAGAGTGGGCCAAAGGGAGGGGTGAGGTTTGGTTAGGAGATATGGCTGGGTTATGGGCTTGGGAAAGTTGTGGTTGTGGGCCGAGGGAGGTGGAGGGAGAACTGTGGGAGTGGGCAGGAGAAATATGGGGAGTTTGGGTTGTGTGGATTGGGTCGGTAGGTGTAGTGGGTGAGTTTGAAGTAGTAGCGGTAGGGGATGGGTTAGTATGTTGAGATTTGTGGGAATTCCTTAGGTAATCCCAAACTAGAGGGTTAATGGTCCGGTTTAGAAAATCATAGGAGGGAGGTTTAGTTGGTGATTGCATGTGGTGTGGAAAGATAGATTCTTCAAAGTGTACATGTCTCGAAATAATTAGTTGTTGAGAAGTGAGATCAAGACACTTGTAACCACGATGGTTCGAAGGATACTCAAGAAAAACGCAAGGGGGGCGGGAGGGTAACACAGGCACCCAAAAACATGAGGATGTTCGTATTCAGGAGTGCAGTTGTAGAGCAAGGTTGTAGGCGATTTAAAATGGTGAGTTTTGCTTGGTAAAATGTTAGGAGATATGTGGTGGTTTCAAGTGCATGATGCCCCATATTAGCGGGTAGAAAAGCTTGGGCAAGAAGGGTACGAACCATGTTATTGATGGTGCGGATTTTGCATTCCGCTTTGCCATTTTGTGAAGAGGTGTAAGTATAAGAAAAGCGGAATTGCATGCCATTATGATTACAAAAATTGTAGAAGTTTTGGTTTGCATATTCTTTGCCATTGGCACATTGAAACTGTTTGATTTTATGTTCAAATTGTGTGTGAATTAAATTGTGGAGGGTGGTAAAGATGTGAAACACTTGAGCTTTGGTAGCAATGGGAAAAGTCCACAAGAAATTAGTAAAATCATCCAAAAACAGGATGTAATATTTGTGACCACCCGTACTAAGTACGGGTGATGTCCATAAGTCACTGTGAACAATGTCAAAAGCTGAACGAGTACAATTAACAGAATCATAAAATGGCAATTTAACACTTTTACCAAAAATGAAAGATTGACAAATCGTTTTATTGAGTTTTCCAAAATCAACAAAAGAAGACAATTTCAAAGACTATTACAAGTTATCGCCAGGGTGACTCAAACGTTGATGCCAGCGATCTTGAGACACAGCAGAAAAAGCAGATGGTTGAGTAGGATGTAGGGGAAAAGGTGCTGTTAGAGGATATAGATCACCTGTGCTATTGCATCGCAGGATAGGAGCCCGAGTTTTGAGATCCTTCACAAGAAAACCAAAAGGATCAAATTCAACAGAAACTAAGTTATCAGTGGTAAGGCGACAAACTGAAATAAGATTTTTTATTATGTGTGGGGCAAACAGGACATTGTTAAGTTTAAGAGGTGGGTAGGGAGGTGGAAGGACCTGGTTTCCTTGGGCCAAAACAGGGATAGTCATCCCATTACCAACGACTATATTTTTATTAGTGCACTTATTAAAATTAGACGGGGAGTATATACATTGCTCATTAGCGGAGTGGGAAGTAGCTCCTGTATCCATCACGCCATGGTCCGGTTGGTTGAGAGCCAAAGAATGCAGCGCTTGTTCGATGTCGGTAGGTGAGTAGCCTGTGTGATGAGCCTGATCAGGTCGCAGGCCCAAGATGCCTTGATATGATTGAGAGTTGGGTCTTGACGGGTATGGGCAGGGAGGTTGGGCCGAGTTGTTTGTATTGAGAAGGTTGGCCCACTGAGAGGCAGTCCAGTTGCTCGGGAACACGATGTAAGGGTGGGCCGGGTTCTGTTGCTAATTGGGATTTCTGTTGCTACCTCGTCCAGAGAAGGAGCACACCCCGACCACCTCGGGTACGACCACGACCCCGGTCAGATGGTATGTAATATGGCGGCTGTGGAGTGGTGTTTGGCGGCGGGGAGGTGGTGGCAAGAGCTGTGGCAGCGGCTTGTGAGCCCCGTGTGACTTGGCGCTTTTTCTTTTGTTCTTCCATATTGAGGCGGGAGCGAACCTCATTGATGTAACAACCCGCTTTTTGGGAAGTCAAAGTACAAGTCAAATTCAAAGGAAGAAAAGATTGCTAATTGCGATCTGTCACTCTTTGCTTAACTACTGAGTTGTGCTTATGAATTGTGATCGAATTCTATTATTTAATTTCCTTAGTTGTATTATGTTGAGTATCTATGAATAATCGAGGTTTAATCGCATATTTAATCGTTAATCGACTTATCGCTAATCGCATCGCTATCGCATCGCAACCCGAATTATAGGTTATGGATATTGTTTTACGTGTATGTGTCTTTATGTGTTACTTGTGCATGTTATGTTTGTGTTGAGGTGATTAATCGCAATCGCAACTCTATCGCATCGCAATCTAATCACAAATGCTAAACGCAAGTTATTTACAATGATTGTATGTTAGATATAGTGGTTAGGCTAATTTTGTAACTAATGGATATACTATCACATCGCTCGCTCGAAACTCATCGCAATGCTCAACGCACGAAACGAAAACACGAAAACCAACTCGCTAGAGCCGCTCGATCGAATGACCATTCGATCGAATGGTCATCCGAACGGATGACCATCCGATCGGACATCCGATCCGTCACCTGAGTGCGTCCTTTCCCCTTTTGGAAACCCTATAAATACCCCTGTCACATCACCAAAGTGATGTGACAGCTCCACTCGCTCGACCAGACGCTCCAACCCACTTTTCTCTCGATTTCTCGCGATTCTTGTAAGTTTTCCACTCAAATCTTGCACTTCTATGATCTACACGCATTTCTTTCATCATTTTCACCTTTGAATCTTCACTTTTAACCGTGAAATCAGTGGGTTTGAGGTGTTCTAGGATGATGTCATCATAAGGTTCTTATGAACTTCAAGTTTTGCCATTATTCCACCAAGAACAACTCCGATCTACATGATTTCCACATGAATCAACACTATTTGGATTTAGATCTAAGCATTTCGAGATGTGAAGGATTGAAAGTTGGTTTCTAACTTTCTTTCAACTCTTTTACACTCAATGCTCTCAAAACCGATAGAATCAGAGCTCATTCAGGTCTTCTACTCAATTCTTAGTGAAGTGTCGGTCTGAGATCTGATTTCTATCCAAGAGACTACCGATTTCGGATTGAACATGGACAACCATCGAGAACAGTTAACTAATTGGATTTGGGTGATACCTGTTCGGTCGGATGACTTGGGGCTCGTCGAGGCTCCGTTGTTTAGTACGTTGTCATACTGTCTCAAGCAAATCGTAAAACTTAACAAAATTTCAAGTTTGCAAAACGGTCAGATTGTGGACGGATTGCCGTCCGATCGGATTGCCATCCGATCGAACCGCAATCCGATCGGATTGCATTGCATTTGAACTTCAAAACTTAAACTTTTATGATTTTCAAAGATCATTAGTTCTAACGGATTGCCATCCGATCGGTAGACCATCTGATCGAGTGACAATCCTGCTGTGAACTTGTTCTCTGGCAAATACCTCGCCGGACGAATCGCCATCCGATCGAACTACCGTTCGATCGAACGACCTGAAGGGTAGAGATACTTCTCGGTTTTCAAAATGCTACAACGAAAACTTCAAAGCCATCATACACAAACACATCCACCCTGAACGAGTGTCAATCCGGCTGAATGGCCATCCGTTCGGATTGCCAACCGACCGGATGACCACTCGTCACCTGTTTCCCATACTTCGTCTTACATAATGCTTATTGCTTATGCTATCATTTTGATCAGGCTAATCTCACTCTAGCGCTCCCTTCAATCCATTAACTTCCATCGTTGTGAGTATACTCGACCCCTTTTTGCTTTGTGCACTTTTGGGTGTTACATACGTTACTTATTCTAAATCACATCGACACACAACGCAAACACTATTTATACGCTGACCATTATTGCATGCTACTTGTTACTCGATGAATGCTTGTATGTTATGTTAACACAGTGATTGTTGCCTGACGCGTTAGCAACGATAGTACTATTTGTTTGGACTCAGCACCTGTCGTGGACAGGGGTTGTTAAGGTTACCTCTTCACGTATCACAGTGGTTATATGTGTTGGGCATTCTATAACTCGCAGTCTTTTCTGTGCATATTTCATTGTCGATAACCTACTAGCTTCACATTACACATGTTACATGTTGGTTATGCGTAAACGCTTTCGAACTCTATTATTACTATTAAACTTGTATGCTCACCTTTACACTATGTGTATTGACCTCTATTTTAACGTATGTGACAGGTGTTTGAGTGCTAGGATATTGCTTGCTTTCATGGAATCGAGCTAGGATGGAGTCTAGAAACAAACCTAAATAAATCTGAGTTGTCGGAACAGTTGCTTATTTTTGAGACAATTATCTGTAATAACTATTTTTTCTTTATCTGTTAGTAGTATGGGATATTAACATTAAAGGTTCAGTAATTTAATAGTTGTTGTGGATTCTCTTGAACAATCTGTTTCGCTCAGTGTCGCGCCCCGATGATTCTGTCATCGGTTGGGGTGTGACAGATTGGTATCAGAGCCATAACTATAGGGAATTAGGCAAGACTCGACCTAGTCCGGGTTGATATCTTAGAAATGACCTAGTCTATAGTCTAAGTACCAACAGACCGACTTATACAATCCGGAAGGGGTTTTGCACAAGCTTACCTGCTAATCTCGCTCGCAATCGCTAAACACTACACACTTGTGTGAACACCGCATATTACCGCTTCGCGCAAGGTCGGCCTTTCCTAAGGCTGACAACTCGCACTATTTTCAAATTTCTCGCGAAAGCAAGGTGATTTGGCCGAGATTAGGTGTGAAAACCGCAAACTCTCGACTAGATCGCTTGCTCGACGCGAACTTTTACTATAAACACGAGAATTTGCGTAGAATCAGGAGTGAATCCATAATTCGACCTAAATTTTCCCCTCTACTTCATCAATACAGGAGCATAGTCGTTAAGTTAGGGGTGAAACCCAAATCTTGATGACTTATTCTACTCTTTATTTTGGTTGTGCAAAACTCTCACCAAAGTCTCGGCGGACTCCAACGACTTTAAGTCACGCTGTAACTGGAAGGAGGCGTGCCGATCGCCCGGATTGAGGCGAGAGCACAGTCTAGAAGGCCTAAGTGTGCACTCAAAGTCCTTGTGAATAGTCGAATCACTTTGGATAGTCAACGTCTAACAGCCGCAAATAGTCTATTCTCGCTCTTATGTGTTTCGATTCTGGATTTTGCCGCCGCTAACCCTGAGAAATTATCGATTTTATGTGGGATTTTATGTGTTACATGTGGATTTACCTGTTTACGTGTTTTGATTTTTGGTGATTTACTCGCTTACCACAAAACGCCAACAAATTGCTTGTGTATTTCGCAATCGCTATGCTTAGTCGCTATACGCTGCTGTGAAGAATAGGTGAATACATGCAAAATATGTGCTTAGGGGAGCTATGTGCTTATGTGCTACTGTGCTACGCAAAATACGTGCTTATGTGTTTATGTGATTCTGTGTTTATGTGCCTACGTGATTTTGAGAATTGATGTGTTCCTGTGCTTTATTAAGTAGTCTTGGGTGAATCGCTAGACTATACTAGGGTTAATCGAAATTGTGTTTGAGTCCTGTGACGATGTCTACTGCAGACAATGTCGTCATTCAGTACTCACCACTCTCGCGCTGCTAGACGAAACCATGAAGACAAACGCATTGCTGCATTAGTCGCTAAGCAGATGGCAAAAGTCATACCGCAGATTGTTAGCGAGCTGAATGAAAATGCCAGCAAGTATTTAGAAGAATCACGGACTGATACTCCTAAAGCTACTTTTAGCTTCAAGCAGTTCAAAGCCTGCGGTCCAAAAGAATTTACCGGCGAAGATGGGCCTACGGC
>JARYGA010060159.1:0-108042 GCA_030545235.1 Helianthus tuberosus
AAATTCAAAAAGATTTTCGACAACTGATGTTGGAGAGCTGATTTTCAAAATTCCAAGTGCTAAACATGATGAGCATGTAGTTAGAGGGAGCATGTGTCTAAATGCGAAAAGTTTTTGAATATTTTTCGGTACAAGTGGTCATCTGAGGTTTCTATCATTGCTAAATCATTCTGGATTAATTTGAGAGGGAGTTTGTATATAAATTTTGTAAATTTTTAAATTGGTGAAATTTATTTTGGGTAGAGAATGTGAAGGTTTAGGTGATAGATAGCCAAGTTCCGATATCTGAGGACTATGTGATTTCAACAAGCCAGACTGCGATCCCAGCATAACTAGAGGGGGAGTCTGAAGACATCCGAGTAGATAAGTTTGTTCGAAGGGAATCTGTTGATGCTGAAGAGAGGAAAGAGATAAATTTAAGGATGCTTACACGTTCAGATTGATAAAGACTGAAGGTTGAAGACTCGACACTTTAAGACTCGTCAACATCCGAGGGGGAGTCTGTTAGTGCATACGTCTGCTGACTTCGTCTTGTATTGAGTCTTGCATTACACATGGCACGAAGTTCGAGAAAACAAGTCAAAAGGCTGATTCCGCTCGAAGCATGCTATTCCGCTTGAGCTGCTGATTTCGCTTGAAGTGTAATTGTATGTGATTTCGCTTGTAATGGTATTCCACTTGAGGTTGTTTCAAGCGGAATCAGATGTCTATAAATAGGAGATAGGTTGTGTCATTTGGAGCGGAATTAGAGAAGGTGTTTACCAACGGCGAAGCTCTGTCGAAGTGTCTTCAGATCTATAATCGTACCAGAATCAATATAAAAGACAGTTTAAAGTGATATCTTGCTGAATTCAACTCATTATGTCTGTTTTCCGCCTTTCATTTTGAGTAGAACACCTCTGATCGACTCATTCCGGGTCCGAACACGATCCTACAAAAAGGAAGGAATGGAAATGGAAATCGCAACGGTGCTGGTAACAGGAATGGTGGAAATGGAAATGGCAATGGTAATCGGAATGGGAATGGAGCTGGGCAAAACCAAGGATGCTTCAGTTGTGGAAGCAAAGATCATTTCATAAAAGATTGCCCAAAGGGAAACAATGCTCAGGCTCGAGCATTTGTGATTGGAGCAAGGAACGCACGTGAGGACCCTAATGTGGTCACTGGTACGTTTCTCATTAACAATCACTTTGCATCCATATTATTTGACACTGGTGCCGATTATAGCTTCATGTCTGTGGAATTTAAGCATATACTTGGAATAGAATCTAGTAGATTAGATATTCCCTACTCCATAGAGCCAGCCAATGGTAAACTTGTTGAATCAGACGAAGTTGTTAAAGGCTGCTCATTAGAACTTGGGGAACTGAATTTTAGCATCGACCTCTTACCTATTTAATTAGGTAGCTTCGATGTAGTGGTCGGAATGGACTGGTTGTCCAAGAACAAAGCTGAAGTTATTTGTCATGAGAAAATTATTCGCATCCCTTTGGCGAATGATGAAACTCTCATCGTACATGGAGAAAAACGAGACGCGCCTCTGCGAATCATCAGTTGTATGAAGGCACAAAAGTGATTAAGGAAAGGATGCGTCGCTTTCTTGGCACATGTTGTGGACAAGAAGGCTGTGGAGCCGAAACTCGAAGACATTCCTGTGGTGAAAGAATTCCCTGATGTTTTTCCTGAAGATCTGCCAGGACTACCTCCGCAACGACAAGTCAACTTCTGTATAGACCTGGTTCCAGGAGCCGCTCCTGTTGCCAAGGCACCCTATCGGATTGCACCATCCGAAATGCAAGAATTATCTACACAACTCAAGGAGTTGTTGGATAAAGGATTCATAAGGCCAAGCTTCTCGCCTTGGGGAGCTCCAGTATTGTTCGTAAAGAAGACGGGTGGAACACTGCAGATGTGTATTGATTACAGAGAACTAGACAAGCTCACTATCAAGAATCGGTACCCACTACCGAGGATTGAGGACTTATTTGATCAATTGCAAGGATCGAGCTACTATTCCAAGATCGATCTTCGATCTGGATACCATCAGTTAAGAATCCAAGAGGAAAGCGTGCCTAAGACTGCATTCAGAACACGTTATGGGCATTACGAATTCTTTGTGATGCCATTCGGACTGACGAACGCGCCAGCGGTATTTATGGATCTAATGAACCGCGTATGCAAACCATATCTCGATAAATTCGTGATTGTATTTATCGATGATATCCTGATTTACTCTCGAACGAAAGAAGAGCACGAACAACACCTCAGAACCATTCTAGAACTACTGAAGAAAGAGAAACTTTATGCGAAATTCTCAATGTGCGAATTTTGGATTCGCGAAGTACAGTTTCTTGGTCACATTGTGAACGAAAAGGGCATTCATGTAGACCCATCCAAGATTGAATCCATAAAGAATTAGGAAGCCCCCAAAACCCCAACAGAAGTTCGACAATTCTTGGGTTTAGCGGGCTATTACCGGCGATTCATCGAGAATTTCTCAAAAATAGCCCAGCCGCTAACTACCCTTACACAGAAAGACTAGAAGTATGACTGGGGTGACAAGCAGGAAGAAGCCTTCCAGCTACTAAAAAATAAGCTATGCGATGCACCAATATTATCCTTACCCGAAGGCACTGAAGACTTCGTGGTATACTGCGACGCTTCACGACAAGGCTTGGGTTGCGTGCTCATGCAACGCCAAAAAGTCATCGCTTATGCTTCAAGACAGTTGAAAGTACATGAAAGGAATTACACCATGCACGACTTGGAACTGGGTGCGGTGGTATCCGCCTTGAAGATTTGGCGACATTATTTATAGGTATACTCACCTGTAAGACTGAATATTGGGATATGGATACGGGAGTATATTCAAGAGGTGGGACACATGAATGAGTTTAAGTTCTTAATACACCTAATTCGTATCCTGAATCAGTTGAACTTTGTGTGAAAATTTAAGTGGATCAGTATATCGACAATCTAACTGAATTGTTTAATTCTTAATGTGTAAATAAGCTCAACGGTACTTGTGATTTGTCAGAAACTGATATGATCCTCTAACGCAAACTCAAACAAAAATATTGCTTGTAAATATGTTTGTACATATTTCTTTACTGCTTTATATTTCAGAAAATACATAAAGATTTTGATTCTGCTTTATTTTCGACAACCGATGTCCGAAATGCTGAGTGTCAAAATCTAAGTATGCTGATCGTGTTTCTGAAAATAAAACAAGTTCATTAATTTGAAACTTGAATTTTTAAAATCAAAAATCAAAAACAGTTTGTGATATCTCCAAGGTCATTAGTTTGGACTTGGATGATTAACTGTGGGGTATTTGAATGCTTATATTGTTAAAAGAGTCAGTTTCCGATCCGTTTCGCTGAAACTGATAAATTTTAGAAAGTTTGAGTGAGTGAACCAGGTTACAATTCCTGGATAGCTGAAATTTAAAATGTTGTTACTTATAAATGTTTGAGTGATTGCAGATACTGTACCAGATTACGATCCCAGAAGCTGAGTCTAAGGGGGAGTCTGAAGACAAGCTTAAAGCAAGGGGGAGCTTGTAACCAGAAAGCAAGGTGTCGATCCCTAAAGCACGGAAGCTTGATGAAAGGGGGAGCCTGAAGAATCTGTTCATGATAAGAGCCAGAGTAGATTCTGGTATACAGATTAAAGATTGAAGAAAGATTGATAGGATGCTTACAGTGTTAGAGCCAGAGACCGACTTTGAAGACTGATCAAGACTGAAGATGTATCATGATAAAGATTAGACACTGAAGACTTCGTTAATATCCAAGGGGGAGTCTGTTAGTGCACTATGTCTATTGACTTCGTCTTGTATCGAGTCATATAATGAGATAGGATAGGATAATCAGTGCTCGAGGTGCAAGAAACTGATTTTAGTGAATTTGTGAGTGATTCCGCTTGAAACTGACAAAGACATGTTCAAGCGAAATCAACAGAACTGATTTCGCTTGAAATTGTCTTGGTTAGTTCAAGCGAAATCTCAACTACTATATATAGGGCACTTGTCCGTTTCATTTGAAACCGAATCAGAGTCTTGTATTCGGTAACGAAGTGTTGTCGGATTGTCTCCAGGTGCTGTAATTCTATCAGATTAATACAAGAGACAGTTATAATTACATCGAGCGTCCGTTTCATTGTTTCCCCCTTTGATTCGGATAAACAACTCTTCTGGTCGACTCATTCGGGTCATACAACGATCCTACAAAACATGCGTCAGCGATGATGGGTCGAACTGCTGAACGATTATGACTGTGAGATTAAGTAGCATCCAGGAAAAGCAAACGTTGTAGCAGACGCGTTAAGCCGAAAAGAAAGGGTTAAGACCCTAAGGGTTCGAGCATTAGAAATGACTATTCGAACGAACCTCACTGAACGTATTCGCGACGCACAACAGGAGGCCCTTAAGGTGGAAAACCGTAAAGCTGAATACCTCCGGGGTATGTTCAAATACATGGTGCCAAATAAAGAGGGAACCTTATACTTTAAGAAGCGTATTTGGGTTCCGCTCTATGGCGGTATACGAGAAATCATCCTTGATGAAGCGCACAAGTCGAGATACTCGATCCATCCAGGATCGGAAAAAATGTATCAAGATTTAAAGGAATATTATTGGTGGCCGAGACTTAAAAGTGATGTTGCTATCTATGTTGGAAAGTGCCTAACCTGTGCTAAGGTTAAGGCTGAATATCCGAAACCATCTGGGCTACTACAACAACCAGAGATACCCATGTGGAAGTGGGAACAAATCTCGATGGACTTCATAACAAAATTACCCAGGACCCCTAGGGTGCATTATATGATATGGGTAATAGTCGATCGATTGACGAAATCTGCACATTTCCTTCCAATCCGAGAGAAGGATAGCATTGGAAAGCTCGCAGAGATATACTTAAAAGAGATTGTGGCACGTCATTGAGTGCCTATCTCGATTATTTCAGAGAGAGACGGGCGATTTGTCTCGAGGATCTGGCAATCCTTTCAGGAAGCCTTTGGATCTCAACTAGATCTAAGCACGGCTTTCCATCCACAAACAGACGGCCAGAGCAAACGAACTATACAAACATTAGAAGATATGCTTCGCGCATGTGTCATGGACCTAGGCGGCAGCTGGGATACTCATCTACCTTTAGTTGAGTTTTCCTACAATAACAGTTATCATACAAGCATAAAAGCCGCACCGTTCGAAGCTCTGTATGGCCGCAAGTGCTGATCACCCTTATGTTGGGCAGGCGCCGGAGATAAATGTATGGTTGGTCCTGAACTTGTACAAGAGACAACCGACAAGATTATGCAGATCCGAGAGCGCATTAAGGCGGCTCGAGATCGACAAAAGAGCTACGCTGATCAAAGACGAAAACCATTAGAATTCAAGGTGGGAGACAAAGTTTTGTTGAAGGTCTCACCTTGGAAGGGCTTAGTAAGATTCGGAAAACGTGGGAAGCTGAACCCACGATACATCGGACCATTCAAGATTTTGGAAAGAATTGGTACCGTGGCATACAAGTTGGAATTACCGGAAGAACTTAATGGAGTACATGATATGTTCCATGTATCCAACCTCAAGAAGAGTCCAACATAAGAAAACGTGATCATCCCTGCGGATGAAGTGCATATTGATGACGCCCTCCGATTTACAGAACAACCCGTTGAGGTTACCGACTGGAAAGTCAACAAGACCAGGAGGAGCAGTGTGAAACTTGTCAAAGTACGTTGGAACTCTAAGCACGGTCCCGAGTACACGTGGGAATGTGAAGACCAGTTTAAAGAAAAGTACCCCCACCTGTTCAAGAAAACTCATGCGAGAGATAGATCAGCCTGAATTTCGGGATGAAATTCTTTTAACGGGGGGAGACTGTGACAACTGCCACCAAACCGGTAAATTCCGTACACATTAATTATTATTTAAAGACTGCAATTTTGTGCTTAAATGTCAACATTTTCTGATTACATACTAAACAAGTGAATTCAAGCATGTTTTATACTACAAAAATTGCTTTATGCATTAATGATAGCGTTGCATCAGAAGTATTAGTAAACTCACCGGCAAGACACATTGTGTCAACAATTCTGCAGAAAGCAGTTAGACAATAGAATTGGAGCCTAGGTGTAGGTCCAATGACAAGAATACATTAAAACCCAAGAGTACATACAAGGGTTAACATATAAACATTCCGGAAGCTAGAATATGTACTAAAAAGCACCCGAAACGCACTTTAAGTGCAGAATTTTACAAAATTCAGCTATAATCAGCTTTGTAATACATAAATATTGTGCAGAATTCATGTTTTATTATCCAGAATACCCTCCTAAGTGTTGGGAATTAAAAGGGTTACAAAAGGATACATAAAGGACACTAAACGGTGCAATTTAACACTTTAACGAACTGGTATTTAACCGAACAACCGGACTTTACCCGGAACATCAAAATATTACTAGAAGCATTATTTTAATGTTTCCGAACTAGTAATGGTCCCCGAACACCATAACACCTCGTATAACATAATAACACACAAGTCCCTAAAAAGCTACACTTGTAAACTAACTTGTTATTAAAATTAGAGGTTGGAAGTTACACTTTGCCCCCCCCCCCCATATCATTCACGGTTGCAAATAGGGTGGCCCCACTTTTGATTTTTTAATCTTCCTAAAGCTCTAAAAATCTTGCCAAGATATCATGTAATCTTATTAGATCTCAAGAGATTTGTAGAAAGATATGCAAGTACTATAAGAAGATATGAACATACTCCATCTTCTTCACACACCACTCAACACCATCAACCTCCATTCCTTCACCTTGTTCACGGCTCACACCCACCCCCCATACACCATCCATTTTCATTCATATTCCAAGCATTTTAAGGTTCACATAAGGTGCTAGAAGGTGATTTAGGAAGTTGGAAGCTTGTGGATCTTGAAGGACCTTCTTCATTTGCTTTTATCCAACACTTTTGTCATCTTCAAGTTCTAGTAATCTTCCCTAGCCTTGTTGCTAGTGGTGAGCCCTCATAGTCTCTTATTACTTCATATATTGATTGGTTAAAAGATTTATTATGGTGAAAATCACAAGAACACTAAAGAATATGAACATGAATCTTTCACATAAGCTTAAATACATAAGAATATATGTTGATTGTGTTGATTTGCTTCTTGTTGATGGATTATTAGTGTTGGTGATGTTAGACATCATATGGAGCCTACTAGATTGTGATTAAACACATGATCTAGTGAGTTAAAGTGGTGATCTTGTGAACGACCAAGATCTTCATACTTTATGTCTTCATGAACTTGAATAATGAAATGGGTCTTCTTATGTAAAGATGGTTTAAACGAAATACAATTCTTGTAAATGGGTGATTACAGAAATAATTTTCTCAAGAAACCAAGATTATTTACATGACTTACAAATCCATGGGTTCGAAGTAAGCTAATAATATTTTTAGTGTTTAAACAAGAATATAAACATGTTTGTAACAAGAAAAATACAAGAGAAGTATTTTTAGAAAAAACATCCTACAAGTTGTAAATGACTAAATTCTCCAAGAATGAGATATACAAGCAAACAACCATGTTTTTAAGAGTAATTAAACCTACTAAATAACATGGTGAGTTACTACAAGTTTTTACAAAACTTCAAGTTCATGATGTAGTGTGATTTACTTGATTTTGGCACTTGATAAGTGTAGAATAAGTTGTTGATGTTTGATGATGATTTAAAAGAAAATAAACACATGTTTTGAAAACATGGGAAACCTCCATTTTTAGGGGAAACTCTGTCAAAATTTCTATAAATTTTGACACTTAGAAAAATATAAGTTTTTTAGAAACTTATTCCCTAAAAATGTATCCAAAAACATTTACCTAGGTTTCCCTAATTTTTGTGGTAAGTAATGATGATTTCTTCAAGATTAAAATTGATATTAAGTATGTATATTTTTGAGAAAAATATATATATTTATTTATCACCAAATTTTGTGCTAAGTGTATGTAGTATGTATTACATGTAATAGTGTATTAGGACTTGAAAATACACTAAATACTCCTAAGGAGTGAAAATACAAAATACACATACAACATGCTTAGACAAATACAAGAAAATATGTTTATGAAAATATATTAACTGATAGAATAAATAACTTGGACAAGTTATGAACAAGAAATGAAGTTTTGGACAAAATACATAATTCGGGTGAAAAATACAAGATACTTATATTTATTTTTGAGAAAATAATATAAATAAGATACATAGTTAAAAATATAAATTATTTTTAACACAAGAACACATATACAAAAGATAGTGACTTTTACTTGTGCGATACAAGTCTAGTGACTAACGTAAATAAAACACGTTTAGGTCACGATGCTAGATAAGCAAATCCGGTGAAGTTTACGACGCAGGAACGCAAAGTTGTGAGTTCATGCTCCCCCTTTTCTTTTAACTGTTTTCAGTTTTAAAACTTCGGGGGTGAAATATATGTTACAAATGTTACAATGTTTATAAATGGTATGATACAAAAACAAGAAGCACTCTTGGTGATAACGAGTACCATGTATGATGCGTTTTAAGGAATGATACGAGAAATGATACGAGAAATGATACGAGAAGTAATACGAGAAATGATACGAGAAATCGTGTCACGAATAGGGTACCATAAGCACCATTAATCAACAATATACCTAGACCGCAGAACAAAAGGTTAGATCTAACGGGTTTCGGGCAGCCACACTCTCGGTGAGAACGAGTACCGAGTAGTGCTTTTCTGTCTCAGAATCGATAACTAGAAAAATGCCTATGGTTTGGTTGCTTCCTATGTCGTGTCACATGTTAATGGCCTTGCAACCCATTAACAACCTTGATACATACAAGAATACGTGATTTATACAAGAATACTTGATTTATACAAGAGTACGTGATTTATACAAGAGTACGTGATTTATACAAGAATACTTGATTTATACAAGAGCACGTGATTTATACAAGAATACTTGATTTATACAAGATACATACCATGTTTTTCATACAAAGTGTACAAACGTTCAATACAAGAACTGCATGAATTCACACCAACATTATGTTGACGTTTTTCCAAAACTCACATGTATTTCAGGTAACTAAAAGTGGATGTGCGCGCGGTCTTACTCATGCTCTTGGATGTCGTTTATGTTTATCGTTGAATAAAGTTGTAAACTTTCAGACAATGTGTTGTCTCGTGATTTAGTCACTTAATCTATGTTTTCAGTAATGTAATGTTTGGAATTTGAAGTTATTTTTATGAGCATGTAGTACGTTTACCAATCGTATGCAATGAAAACCTTTCATGATCACACCTCGTGCTTTCGCCTTAGAAAGGGGTGTGTCAGAAATCAGCGGCGGCAGCCGACGACGGGCAGCAGGGCTGCGGTGACTTGCTACGACGAGCAGTAGGGCGGCGGTAAACTGGCTGCGGCTCGGTTAATATTGAGAGCAATTTTCTTGTTGCAACCTCTAACTAATTTTATTCATCTAATTAAACAATGCAAGACCCAAGCACTTGACCCTTTATGCACGCTTGCCAAGTAGCACACATGCATAATGCATGTGTTGCAATTGGCCAAAAGGTAGGTGCATGACAAGTGGTGGTAGGTGGACGCATGTACGTCATGTGGCGCAGCAAAGGTGCGTGCGCTACAAGTGGGGTATGGTGAGTATTCTTGTCTCACTCGGTCCATCTACCCGTCTCTCAGTTAATACCCGCGTATCGTTCGTAATTACCAGTTAAACAGGTTAAGTGGATTTTAGTTCGTTGCCCAAGGTGTAACTCTTACGGGTCAAGACCCGGTCGGCAGCGTTGACTTATCGAACCGAACATAATATCTAACAGCTCCCACTTGGACGATCTCTGATAAGATCTCAATGCAGACAGCCAGCGGTGTTCTAGCTACACATAGCTGCCCCCAACAGATCATGACACTTTAAAGTCATTAACCAAGGTATCTTCTCTTTAGCAACGACTTGCTACATGAAGACAGTAGACTTATGGCAATCGTTGTCTTCTATCCTTTCTGTAAAAGATATCAATTGAACAATGAGACATGGATCAGATTCAATCTCACATGGCGTTCAATCATTTTTGTTCTCCTTCATAGAATCAAAGTGGTCCAATCAAACACACAGTAAGTTTGGGTAAGGCCTTACACTTCACCAGTTTGAATTTTCGAGGGCGCCCAGATGTCTAACTGTTACATATAATGTAAGAGTACAGAATCCCATCTTGACTACATACAATTCCGATCATACTTTGTTTCTCAAACGAAGGGGTAAGTTAATAACATGTTTGATTATTTACGTCGATGGCATGATTATCACAGGGAATGATGAAGAAGAAATGAAGCGGTTGAAGACAAACTTGTTTACTGAGTTTGAAATGAAAGACTTGGGGAGACTTAAATACTTCCTTGGTATTGAAGTTCTTAGGTCTAAACAAGGAATATTTGTTTGTCAGAAAAAATACATTCTCAATTTTTTGGCAGAAACATGGATGATTGATTGTAAACCCGGAGAAACGCCGATGATGGCAAATATCAAAATCCATATAGAAGAAGGGGCGGAGCTGGTTGACAGGGATAAGTACAAACGTATGGTGGGAAAACTTATATATCTCGCACATACCCGTCCTGACATAGCATACGCTGTAGGGGTGATAAGTCAATTTATGCATCAACCTCAGGTTTCCCACATGGAAGCAGTATGGAGAATCATTAGATATCTTAAAGGAACCACTGGTCATGGAGTCCTGTTTAAATCAAACGGGCATCTAGATATCGTGTCATACACTGATGCAGATTGGGCAGGAAACAAAGGAACTAGAAGATCAACCTCAGGGTACTTCACCCTAGTTGGAGGGAATCTTGTCACGTGGAGCAGCAAGAAACAAAAGGATGTTGCTCTTTCTAGTGTTGAAGCTGAGTTTAGAGGGATAGCACGGGGCATTACAGAGGTGCTTTGGATACGAAAACTTTTAACTGAGATTGGTTTTTCACTGAATAAGGCCAACAAAATTATGTGTGACAATCAAGCAGCTATACAAATTTCTGAAAACCCGATGCAACATGATTGAACCAATAATGTAGAAGTAGACAGACTCTTCATTAAAGAACAATTGGAAGGAAAAATCATTGATCTACCCTTTGTTCGATCAGAAGACCAGCTAGCCGACATTCTAACAAAAGCCACCAGTCAAAGAATCTTTGAAAACTGTTTGGACAAGTTGAATTTTGGCAATCCCACCATTCAACTTGAGGGGGTGTTAGAAAGGAAAGAATTGGTTTGAGAAAACTATGGTTCAGTCAAATACATTTATGGAGGGTTAATATTCACAGCCAAATCACAATCCCGTATTGTCAGCATCAACTTCTATCTTTTCTATATTTAGTCTCTTTGTAAAGCCTATAAAACAGAGGTTGTTCTCTTTCTTGCAATATGAAGAGAAATACAAATCAATATACAATTCAATTCCCTCTTATTATCAAAACAATGCCAACAATTTTCGTTCGACCCACTTAACTCAAAAACCCGAAACGATGCAAAACGATACATTATACAACAATGACAAGTTAACTCAGTGGAGTAAACTCTACTCATTTAAAATGTGATTCAAATATACAACAACAAAAATAAACCAAGGCTTACAAGCTACAACTCAACTAGAATTAAACTAAATAAGTACTACAAAAACAACGCCTATATTACTAAAGATGACATTCACCACCACAAACTACAATCTATAAAAAAACTCCATGTTCAACTCATGGAATACGACACCTAACGAACAAACTAAACTAAAACATAGAATTACGACTACGGCCCTATTAAAAACTCTTACCAATCCAAAACAAGACAACTCAACATTAAGGCTAGTACCTTCAAACAACACGACACTAGAACTCAACATAAATTCATCAATAGCTTATACATGACTTTACACTAAAGTGACAATAAACGTCTTGACTAGGAAAAATAAAACGAACTTGCAACTGTACAAAACATGTAGGAAAAAATAACGACTACGAGCCTTAAACTTTGCGCGGCGAGGAATCGATGGGGGCAGTGCTTGGAGGTAGAGATGGTAATGGTGGTGTAGCAGTGGAGGTGCGATGGCGATGTTGGCCGGAGTGCGGTGGTAAACGGTGGTGATGATGGTGAGGACGGTAGTGTATATGGGTGGTCGATGTGTAGGGGTTGTTTTATGGTGGCAGCTGGAGTGTGGTGATGATTATGATCGCGGATGCAGTGGTTGAGTGGTGGAGAGGGTAGTGGCAAGGGAGGTGATGGGTGGGTGGGTATGGTGGACGGTGGATGGCGTTATGCGGTCTGTAAGGCTTAAAGTCTGATTTTTTTAATTGATTATTTTTATCATAATATTATTGTTACATATATACCAAAAGTCTAATCTCACTGTGTATTCAAACTCACCCATTCCCTTCGGCTTGATCTTTTTTACTTGTTAAACTGTGTGTCTCGACAAACAGATTAGTACGTACAATGCAAAACGACCTACGATGACTAAAATACAAGGACAAATACAACAAAGACTTATACAAACTCTACAACTCAAGTGAAACCCGAGTGTGCAAATCAAACCCTCACATGCTAATAACTAGGAGGTCAATCACCTCTTCCTCTCTCTCCTCAGTCGGTCCCTCGACAAAATGTTTTAAACGATGACCATTAACTTTAATCCTTTAACCATCCTCACTCTCTAACTCTATCGTACCATATGGAAAAACTATGTAACAACATACGGACCACTACAACGCGACCTAAGCTTTCTCGGGAACAACTTCAACTAGGAAATATATAGCAACACTTTCTCCCCACACTTGAACTCCTTTACCTACTTCATGTGCTTATCGTGAAACTCCTTCGTACGCTCTTTATACGCCCACGACTTCTCATATGCCTCGTCGCGTAACTCCTCAAGCTCGTGAATCTAAAGAAACCGATTTTTATCTGTAGTTGGCAAATCAGGATTAACTGCCTTCAGTGCCCAGTACACACGTTGCTCTAATTCGACCGGCAGATGACACACTTTCCCATAAATTAACCTTAAGGGTGCACTCCACATAGGCATTTTATAAGCGGTCCGGAAAGCCCACATAGCATCATCTAACTTGTCGGACTAGTCAACATGACTGTTTCTGACAGTTTTCTCCAAGATCCTCTTAATACCTCTATTCGAGTTTTCCATTTGCCGACTCGTCAGGGGATGATAAGTCGTCGAAATCCGATGGGTCACCCACAGCGTTTCAAGACTTTCTCCATTTGTAAATTGCAGAAGTGGGTGCCTCGATCCAAAATTAAAGCTTTCAGTGTCCCAAACTTAGCAAATAACTTCCTCAGAAATCTCACAACAACCCTCACATCATTCGTAGGCAAGGCCTGTGCTTCCACTCACTTAGAAACATAGTCGACCGCAACCAGGATATATCGGTTCCCACAAGACTTGGGGAATGGACCCATGGAATCGATGCCCCAAATATCAAAAATCTCAACCACCTAAATGGGGTTCTTAGGCATCTAATTTCGTGATGAGATATTACCCTTCCTCTGACAGGCATCACAGCTACGCACATACTTGTGTGTGTCCTTAAAATGGTCGGCCAATAGAAGCCCCCATCAAACACCCACTTCGCGGTGTAAGTAGCTCCGTAATGACCCCAGTCGGCCCCTCATAGCTTCAAGCTTACCCATATATTACTTAACAGCTTCCCACATGCAATAAAAAGTTGTTAACATAATATACGCCACAAGAAGAAGAAAAGAAAAAGGGACTTATAGCTCCCTCATATGAGCTATGCGATAATATTCAAACAAACATACGACTAAGGCACATACTCCAAGTCAACTAAGTCCCCAGAAGTAACAACCTATTCAGTCATAATCACCTATCTTTGCAACATAGACACTTATAACTGGGGGCTGGTGACGTGGGTGCTTAGAAGCTCTCATTCAGCAAAGCAGGAAGCAACAAACTGAACACAATTACATTAATGACTAGAAAGTAGAAGCAGTTGTCACACTGATGACCAGTAGCTAGAAGCTCATGTTAGTACACACACATTGGGTCCCGAACCAGCAAGGTCAAAGTGATGGGACTTTGCCCAAAAGTGAATAAAGTAACATCGAGACACACAATCTTACATTTACCAAAGAGGAAATGCAACTCGTGCAAGCAATATCACTAGAGGATAACATTTACCATAAGTAGACGTATGAGTTGTCAAGAAGGCTTCCCAAAGCAGAGACCTCTGCCTATAAAAGGGAGTCTCCTCTAACTCTAATGGTATGATCACTTCACACACACACACACACACACACACACACACACACACTCTCTATAAAACTATTGTCACAACCCCAAAATACCACCTAGGGAATATCCCTGTTAGGCGTGTGACGTACCAACAACGAGCCACTAAACATTGAACCCATACAAGTTTATAAATAAAATCCTCAATTATTAATGAAAAATACCATCAATAAGTTTAAATGAAAACCAACATGTTCAGCGAAAGCAAATAGTAAACCAAATTTAAACTGTTTCAAAACCAATGTATGGTATCAAGAATCCAATCACATGAAATCCCTCCAGTCGACCAATGACCACTCCAACTACTCCAAACCGCAAGTTCCAAATCCAAAACATCTAAGGACCTGCGAGCATGCAACAAGTGTATCAGACAACGCTGGTGAGTTCACAACTTTTTCGAAAATGTTAGTTACCAAGTGTTTATTCCAGTTCATTAACAAATCCAAAAGTAATATTGATAATATCTCGATGCTGAACAAGACGGCTCCTGATGTATGTTTTGCCCGTTCCCCAGTGCTCCTAACAAAACACTGGTCATGACTGGGTCATTAGTTCACATCCGTCCTCTTCGGTACGGGGTGAGGGTGCCAAACCTAAGTAGCGCTACTAACTAATACCCCGTTACCTCTCCGGTAACCAAAAGATGGGACTTAAGAGTGATAGAGTGAGATTATTATCCAATATTCCAGTTTTACCCAAAAGACTTATCCCTCCCCGGGATACCCACTGACTGTCCCAACCACCGGGACGCATGCTCAAGAGTAGTGAACTCACCTTTGGTTTGCTCGGTAAGACTTAGTTACTTGTTTGTCAATGGATTACACACGCCCTATCATGGTTACAGTCAATAATCAATTTCGAGTGCACATGATCCACATATTTCTTGTACAATTAATTCAGGCATTCCTTGTTCACATAATACACAATCAAGGTACATGTAGTACACACATATTGTTGGTGCAGTCATCTGTCGACTAC
Source organism: Helianthus tuberosus (assembly GCA_030545235.1). Classification (NCBI taxonomy): domain Eukaryota; kingdom Viridiplantae; phylum Streptophyta; class Magnoliopsida; order Asterales; family Asteraceae; genus Helianthus; species Helianthus tuberosus. Next base: position 15,351 of record JARYGA010060159.1, read on the forward strand.
GTCTTAATATCGAGTCTCGATCTCGTTGCGGGTCCGATCGGGTATGACATCACGAGTGACATCACCAAGGTGACATCACAAGTGATGTCATGATACAAGATATGGCCGTTTACTTTATCTTACACAAAAGACAAATATATGTGTTGGTTGTGATTGGACCACTAGGAGGTCCAATGAGAAGTCTTCATGAAAAGGTCCAATGAGGTGTTTAATTATGAAGGTCCAATGAAAGAGTTTATGTGAAGACAAAAGACAACATGTGGATCACTTATTTGGATTCATGGTGGTTTGCTTATACGGCTACATGGAGGTTCGCTTTTATGTCAATATCTGGACCGTTCATATGTCCTAGTCTAGTTCGCTTATTAGTCAAGTCTTCTGGACCGCTCTTTTGGCATGTCATACGAGCGGACCAGAAAGTCTATAAATAGGTTCATTGTCATTTTCATTTGTAACATAGTTCAGATCTGAAACCGAGGTATTGCCGGTGTTCCTTGTCAATGTAAACGCTGTAAAATCAATATACAAGAGATTTAAAGTGTGATTCTAGCTGTGTACACGTCCGTTTCTTTGTTTCCGCCTCTGAAACGGATTTGAGCTCTTCCGAACGACTCGTTTAGGTCGAAATTCGATCCTACAATTGGTATCAGAGCCAAGGAGGAGGAGATCTCGCATATACAGCTCATTTTCATCATTTTTTCTGCTTCTACACCTTTCTATTTTGAAAAAAACTGAACTTTTTACGGTCAAAATCGCTTAAAATTCACACTGTGTGTGCGTAATCATGAATTAACAAAACCTGGAAGTTTTCAGAACTTAAATCGGCCTAAAATTGGTTCAAATTGAGTTTTCGCTTGCATTCGGTTCGTGTTTTGCTGACGTCAATCTCAGGTCCGCTCCAAAAATTAACATCTGGTTCGCTTTTCGGACAATATCTGGTCCGCTCATTCGCACAATACCTGGTCCGCTCATCCGGACATTATCTGGTCCGCTTTAAGTGACATGCTTGGTCCGCTTTTTCGAACATCAATTGAGATTCGCTCTTTGTGACACTTGAGATCCGCGTTTAGTGCAATTTGTAGTCCACTTATAAGACATAGTCTGGTTCGCTCTTGTGATCATCAAAGTTTTTGTTAGATATAGAACAAGTAAATCACGTGATTTGTTGTTAGTAATTAGAAAAGAAATCATGTGAAAAATCATTGTAATCGAGAATGTCAGTAGTTGAAAAAGATATATCATGTGGTGTGTGTCGGTTTGCAAGTGTTGTTATCAGATTTAATGTGTTAGTCAGTCACGTGATGGATTTTAAGGTGTGCAAATAAGTGGTATTGACTAGAATATATTGGGTAATGTGATTTGTGTCTGACCGAGGTCTTGTTAATTGAAGTTTGTCTGGTTTGATAACAGTTGTTGGCCACATCCAATTTAGAAATTCAATGAAAATTTGCATATAAATAAAATTGTAAGATGTTAATGTGATAACTGGTATCCATGATAATATTGACTAAGTGAATTGTTTGATTGTTGTTTGTCATATTAGTGGTTTAATAGGCCCAATCATTATCACCAGCCCATGTGATTTCATTTCTAGGTCCAATCATATCATCTCGATATTATTTGTTGTTGGTTGCATTTGTTGAATTGAAAATATCAAAGTTGTTGTCTGACATGTATTGTTGTGAATCATATCAAATTGTCGGCTAGTGGTTATTTGCATGATAATATTGGTTTGTAGGTATTGTTGAAAGTTCCAAAGTTGCATGTGTTGTTGTCGATTCATAAAAATAGCATGTGATCTGATTAAAGTCTTGTCGGCAAGTTCTTAAAGTCAATTTGTCAGCCCATGTGATCAAGATAAAGCAGCCCAAGTTATCATGAGTTTCATACATATAAGGCCCAAATCAGTAATCGTGTAATTTCAAGATTTGTCAGTTTACACGTGATAGAGATTTATATTGTGTATCAAAGCCAAATAAATCGGTGTGTAAAAGGTCCAAGTCTTATGGTTTGAAATTGTTCCGGGTCATAGCAGTCCGCACAGCTTGTCAATCTTCAGTCCGCACAGCTTGTCAATCTTCAGTCCGCACAGTTGGTCAATATTCAGTTTGAATTTGATCCAAGTCATATCAGTCTGCACAGTTTGTCAATCTTCAGTTCGCACAGAAATTTCACCAGTTCAAGTACCAGTTCGTTTCCATTAATTGATAAATTTTTAAACTATTCTTTTATCAGGTATTTCCCGAAGCATCATCTGCGTTTTGAGACATGGCTGAAGAGTTCTACAATGCGTTCGCGACACCCGTTGCCCCTGTAACTCCTGCTGAAGCGTTGTATAATGAGAATGAGACAGGCACTCATCAAAAACCGCCGAAACTCATGTATATTGAAGATTTTCAGGGTTGGAAGAACCGATTCGAGAACTGGGTTCAAGCTTACAAATTCGAAGCATGGTGTTCTTTACTGAAAGATTACGAGAAGCCAAAGAATGAACGTGGTTTGGAAAAGGGTTTCAATGATTTTACAGAAGCTGATAAGTTGAAGTACACTAGTGAGAAGATGATGATCAGCATCCTTCAGCAAGCTGTTAAAGAAGACATCTTTGTTTTACTTCAACATAATGGAACTGCTAGATCCATCTGGGAAGCTTTGATTCAGAAATTCAGAGGGAGTGCTGATATGATCAAAAACAAGAAGGCATTATTGAAGAAATCATTTGACATGTTTACTGCATTTGATCATGAAACAACCAAACAGACTATAGATAGATACTGCCATTTAGTTTTGGAAAAGGGTAGGTTGGATATCAAGAAAGAGGACGATGAGTGGGTTGACAAACTAGCTGAGGCGTTACCACAGCACAAGTGGGGAACATATTTGATGGTTGTGAAACTTATGAGAAAGTCTGAGAATATGAATTTGGCTCAGTTTATTCAGAAAATCGAAGAGCAGGAGCTGGATATTCAAAAGACAGCTATCATGACCAATCCAAATGCAAAGCAAGATGTCAGTCTGTACTATCGAGGGAACAAGTTTGAGACCACTCCTAATCAAAGTCCAAAGATTAGTACTGCATTCAGTGCTGATGGTTCTGCAAGTCCAAATGCAAGTACTACAACTCAAAGTGGTGGATCTACTTCATCATTCTCAAGCTTTGATCCAAACAACAATACACCTAGCCCTCAAAATCAAAATTCTACAAACCTGCAGTGCAATGTGACACTGGACATCCAGAATGGTCAAGCTCTTTCTCCTGAGGTGGCAAAGCAACACATGGCATCTCTTGTCGCCATGTTAGAGTCATGTGAAAGCCTGATTGCCGGAAGAATTGGTAATCCGATGCTTACAAAAGAAGATTACGACCAAATTGATGCAGAAGAGCTTGAGCTGATGGATGTGAAGTGGTGCTTAGCTAGTGCCTGCAGGAGAGCTGAAAAATTTCAACAAATTACTGGCAGAGACGAGTTCCGAGGAATGGCTACTTCTCCACTTGGTTTTGACAAGTCAAAAGTTACCTGTTTCAGATGTAAAGGAAAAGGTCACTTTAAACGAGAATGTAAAAGTAAAGAAGCTACCGGGAATCAAGATAAAAACAATTATTATCAGAAATCAATCTTTCATCAGACTACTCAACAACCTCAAATTACACATGCTCATGCTACTGATGATGTAAAGAAGAAAGCGTTACTGATTCATCAAGATGATGAAAAAGTTGCAGAAGGATTTAGTTGGGATAAATACATTCCATCTGGTTCATGTCTTGTTGCTAGAGTTCTGAGTGAAGTTGAGACTAATCAGAAAAGAATCCCGATATTTCCAGATCTTGGAAGTGATGTTGATACGGATGATGAGGAAGAGTATCTTAACAAATGTAGAAAAAGCATTGATCCTGACAGTTTTAATTTTTTCTATGCAGATAAAGTTGAGATACTGAATCAGAAGAAGATTGCTCGATTGCAGAGAGAGCTAGAAGCAGCAAAGCTACTCGCTGATGAAAAGGCGAAGACTGAAGCTGTAGAAACAAAAGATGAAGCAACTGCTAAGATTGCAATAGAGAAGATTGTTGAAATAGAGAAAGTAGTGGAGAAAATTGTCGAAGTCGAGAAACTCATGGAAGTTGAGAAAATTGTTGAAAAGATAGTAGAAGTTGAAAAAACTGTCGAAGTTGAAAAGATAATTGAAAAAGTAGTTGAAGTTACAAAGCCTTGTGAGAAATGTTCAGAATTTTGCAAAGTTTGTGAAGAAAAAGACAAAAAGATTGCTGAGCTAGAGAAAATGAAAGAAGATTTACTGTTTGATGTGAAGTATGTGAAAGAGTCATACGACGTATTGAACAGGACAGTTGACAGTTTAAAAAGAGCAAATGCAGAATTTGAAAAGGAAAATGACAAGATGAGTGCAACTTTAATGACAAAGCAAAGCGTCATCAATGACTATATTGAAGACTGTGCTAACTTGAAGAAGGAGTTGGAACTTGAGAAAATTGAGAGTGAAAGGATCAACAGATTACTTTTGAGTTATACTACTTGTGATTATCTGATTGATCGTGTTTATCCTACTGTTGCAGGTCTTGAAGCGTTCAAGAAGAAAGAAAAAGAAGAGGATACTGGTAAGAAACCAAGTGTCAAGTATAACAGATGTCCGCCTCCTATCTTTGAGAGTTATTCCCCCAGGAAACCAAACGAGGAACAAGTAGACAAGGCTCTAAACATCAAATTAAAGTCTGAAATCACTGATGAATTACCAGACAATATTGATGTTACATTCACAGCGTCTGACACTGATCATGAGTCCGAGTTAGTTAAAAGAGTTGTCGATCAGGTGTTGGATATGGATGAAGAGTCAAAGTCGGAGTCTAAGTCTGATAGTTTGAGTTCGTCTGAGAAAAGTCCGAGTTCGCCGGTTAAGAGGGTTTACAATAAAGAATTCTTGTTTCAAAATCTAATTTGAATGACGAATCAATCAAAGTAGCGTATACATTGAATGATTCAGACAAATTATATTCTGATGAGGAATTTCCAATAAGAAGTGTCAAAACTGAAATGATCAAACAGTTTTCAAATTAACAGAAATTAATATTTCTAAAATAAAAGATTTAAATCTTGCTGAAAAACCTAAAAAGTACACTTCAAGAGTTCAACAGAGATTGAACAAGAAAAAGGGTTACAGTTATGGTTCAGGTTATCGAAAGAAACCAAACCACAACCGTAATTTCAAAAAACAAGGTCTTGGTTTTAATTCTTCAGAAAATTATAAAAATCAGAAAACTTATAAACCAAAAACAAAATTTGTTTCAGGAGGAAGTTCAGAGGATGAACAGAAGAAACCGTTCTGGAAGCAGTCAAACCAGGAGTTTCTTGCTGAAGTAAAGAAGAATGTGAGAAGGTTTGCTGAAAGAGCTGACAGAAGAACCTGTTTCAAATGTCAAGAAGTTGGACATATAGCTTGGAATTGCCCCAAGACCAACTACCAAAAACAGGAAGTTTCTTCTAACTCTGTTTTGAGAAAGACTTGTGTTGATAAGAAAGAACAACCTGTAAAAATTGTTAAAAAGTTTGAAAATTCTACTTCTGAGGAAGGAGAAAGTTCAAAACGGTTTTACAAAAGAAAAGGTGATTTGAGTAAACAAAAGTGGGTGGTTAAATCTGAGGGTAATTCTGACAATGAATCTGATTCCATAAAATCAGAGGAGTCATCGGTTGAGAAAAAGATTGTGAATTCCGCTCCAGAAGTGAACGATGAGAATTTTCCTAAATTGTCAAAAGAAAATTTGATGAAGAAAGTGGGAAAGGTAGAGATCTCAAATCAATTCTTCGCTGATGAGGGAGAATTTGATGTTGAGAAGGCTTTCAACGGGAAAGTCAAACATATTTTTGGTAAGATGGTAGTCAGGAAGGTAAAGGATGCTAAAGAGTTTTACAAATCAAAGTGTTGGTGGGATAGATGTGTTCCAAAATCACTCAAGGCTGGTGAGGCTTGGGTGGATGTAATGTTTGAGTAAAAACCTGACTTGCCGGAGCTCCCAGGTTGGTAAGAGTGGAGCAGGAATCGGCATCTTTCTTAGCAAATGATCCTACAATTGGTACAATTGGTAAAGTACAGGTGGTATTTTTGAATTGTTATATTTTGATGTGCAAGTGGTTATGGTTGGTAAAGTGAACCTGCTAGTAGTTGTTGAAGATTTTCACTGACAAGTGGTTAATCAAGGTCATTTAGTTGAACCCCTAACTTTACAAGTGTTAAAATTAACGAAATTATTTTCCGGAAAAAACCATTTGATTAAAACAAACTTAAGTGTTTTGAAATCACAATGGGAAAATAGTTTGTTGTAAGGGGGAGTTCTGATTGTTTATGCCAAGTGGATGGCGATTTGAAGTGATTTGATATCAGTTGTCACTTTATTGTATAGTTTGTTTTCAAATTTCCTAAAATGTGTTTGCATTTTAGGGGGAGTAAAAATTTTCAGAAAATCCAAAAACATTTGAAAATTTGAAAAAGCCAAAAACATGATAAAATCAAAAATGAGTTTTGTTGACAAAAAGAGGAAATGATAGTACATAAGTGGACGATCACGGCATGCTAAAGAAATGGAAAGTCAAATGTGATAAACAATCTCACTGTGGATATGTCAGTAGGTTTTTGCACATTTAGTAAATTGTGACGAGATATAAACATAAAATTTACTTACGTCTTAGTGGGGAACACCTCCAGGATATATAGGTAACCCCTGAAATCTTGTTTGAAGGGTCCCGTATTCTGAGATACTAGGTCTTTATGCTTAGTGATATCTGGGGTATTATCCCGGGACTTCTGATTTTGCGGAAGCAATGGCCTAGTCCCCGGAGAATACTTTACACTGCTTTGAAATATAAGCCTCCCCTCAGCATAAAAAATGATAACACATTGCAAAATGGTTAATCATGTGCTGTTGAAAAGAAGATCCCCAAAGGGGACCCACCAAAAGTCGAAGCCGTCATCTCTCTGCGTATCGAAAGATCGACCTGAGCTCTCACGGCCCTCGCAATTAACCCCTTACAGATATCATCTAGGTATACTCACCTGTAAGACTGAATACTGGGGTCTGGATACGGGAGTATATACTGAGGTGGGACACATGTAGATGTTTAAGTGCTAAAACATTAACCTCGTATCTCGGATCAATTGAACTTTGTGTGAAAATTTAAGTGGATCAATATACTGACAATCTAGGTGAATCGTTTAGAGCTTAAAATGAAAGGAAGCTTAACGGTGTTGGTGATTTGTCTCATAAACTGATATGATCCTCTTACGCAAACTCACAAAAATATTGTCTGTAAATATTTCTTTACTGCATTTCTTTCTTTTAAAAAAAATCCAAAAAGATTTTTAGTGTGTTTTAGCATAAATTTTTGAAAAATTCAAAAAGATTTTCGACGACTGATGTTAAAAAGCTGATTTTCAAAATAACGAGTGCTAAACATGACGAACAGGTTTGGGAAAGTTTGTTTGAAAATGTGTGAAATGATAATGATAATCATTCTAGTGGTTCATCAGAAATTGACATGATAAATCTTTCTATTCAGGGTTGTATCTTCAAGTGATTAGTGAAGTTTCTAAATTTGTTATATCTTATCTTTTATGAAACTTATGTTTTGGGTAGAGAATATGCAGGTGAGTCAGGTTACGATACCTGAACCTGCGAAAGCCAGACTATGATCCCAGCACAAGTTGAGGGGGAGTCTGTTAGAGAAAGAGAGTCTGAAGATGCTAGAGCTAGGAGCCAGAGATCCTGAAAGAGAATTGGAGATAGAATAGAGCCGGTTAGAGTGAAGGCAGCTCGAAGATTGATCAAGACTGAAGACTTAAAGATACGACATTGTCAAAGACTCGACACTTAAGACTCCGTCAACATCTGAGGGGGAGTCTGTTGGTGCAGTCATCTGTCGACTACGTCTTAATATCGAGTCTCGATCTCGTTGCGGGTCCGATCGGGTATGACATCACGAGTGACATCACCAAGGTGACATCACAAGTGATGTCATGATACAAGATATGGCCGTTTACTTTATCTTACAAAAAGACAAATATATGTGTTGGTTGTGATTGGACCACTAGGAGGTCCAATGAGAAGTCTTCATGAAAAGGTCCAATGAGGTGTTTAATTATGAAGGTCCAATGAAAGAGTTTATGTGAAGACAAAAGAAAACATGTGGATCGCTTATTTGGATTCATGGTGGTTTGCTTATACGGCTACATGGAGGTTCGCTTTTATGTCAATATCTGGACCGTTCATATGTCCTAGTCTGGTTCGCTTATTAGTCAAGTCTTCTGGACCGCTCTTTTGGCATGTCATACGAGCGGACCAGAAAGTCTATAAATAGGTTCATTGTCATTTTCATTTGTAACATAGTTCAGATCTGATACCGAGGTATTGCCGGTGTTCCTTGTCAATGTAAACGCTGTAAAATCAATATACAAGAGATTTAAAGTGTGATTCTAGCTGTGTACACGTCCGTTTCTTTGTTTCCGCCTCTGAAACGGATTTGAGCTCTTCCGAACGACTCGTTTAGGTCGAAATTCGATCCTACACATATAATTCACGTCATAGCAATTAATCTATTAACCCAGTGACGCCACATAGTCACATAACACGTTATCAAGTACAACAGCCAATTTATCTCATATTCTCATGTTTTGGGGCCATATAACTCTCGACTCCTCGAAACAAGAATACATAATCTGTTAAGAAAGTTAATATTTCACATAAAGTCTGGACAACCCACTGACACACTTCGGCCCAACCCAACATTCCAACTCAACTCGTGGCCCAGACAAGTCCGAGGCCCGTTCAGATACGCGACCTGTTTAATTGATGTTGTTCGGTCCGTGAGAGAGAGGCCCAACAACAATTTCATTTGCTAAGCCCAACTACTAGCCACCTACGAGATGGGCTAAGCAGCTCTAGAACCCCTCGGCCCAACAAAAACAATTTCATTATGCAGCCTATACGAAGTCTCGGTACATGGTCCAATCCAGTTTCATAAAATTAACCCATAATTCTCTAATTAATATATCACAGTTCTTTATTGAAGTTATGAAATCAATTCAACAATTAGGTTGTTTCTAAAGCTTACGGTCACCCCACTCTTCATATAAGTAGTACCAATTATTAACATGCAATATCATATATAACAACACCAATTATTTAGATGCCTATCGGCCATCGACATGATCATAACAAATTCCTAATTTCACGTAACATAATCATCAACATACATACTCCATAAACTGAGTTTTTATGCTATGCTTTAAACTTATTTACGATAAAGATTAACAAACATTTATATGTTACCCTAATTAAACACGCCATACAACCGATCACATACAACCATCTCGAATCCATTTACTACTCATATATACACTACCACTCATTACCATGCTTAATCGGCCCACAATTAATCATCACAATAATAACATACATACGCACCCTTTGTTAATCTAGCACCCTCAAGAACACAACATCAACATACGTCAACGTACATGTAAAATTTGTTAAATCAGTTTGCACATAAACAAGACCATCAAAGAGGGATCAATATAAATATGGTCTCACTAACCGGAATACTTAATCCAAAAGGAGAATGCCTCGAAGGGGGGGGGGGGAGGGGCTTCCTGCCGCACGTACGTTGAGAGGAGTAGGGTTTTAATAGGTATGAGTTGTGATGTTAAGTGCGCTACATGAGTGTATATAATCTAAGTCCAATAGCCTCCCCCCCAAACCATAATCCACTTGGGCTCTCTTCGGCCCATACATGATTTTAATCCATTTGTTTGGGGCGGTAACCTGATAGCCGAAACGGGCTCAAGCCCATCCACTTGGGCCGCCCTAAACAAGAATATAATGGATAAAGGTGATGGCGGGTTTGGGCTCTAGTCCAATTAGGTTCTCTTTGGGCTTCGAGGATTTGAGATGCGGCCGTTTATTTGAAACAGTATGGTGTGGCCCAATTATAATAATGTATAAATATCTAACAAAGTTATCATAATCGTTAAATTTGATTATACTAGCATGGAGCATGTAACACATCAAGGAGGAATAACGAGGAGTTTAGATCACGAGATTAAACGTTACTAACCTTGAAAGTTCGGGTTGTCACGTCATCCCTAACTTGAAAGAAATTTCGTCCCGAAATTTGACAAGTAATCCGAAACAGTAAGGCGTTAACTCAGGAGGACTGTGGATTTTTCCACGGGTACCACATCATCCCCAACTTGAAAGGGAATTTCGTCCCGAAATTCGCTAGTGACAGTAAAAGTTGATTCAACCGCCTGGATGATTGAGGATACCAGAGCTTTATCAAATCTTTGCGTTCCCATTTGGACTCTGGTCCACGTCTTAAGTTCCAGCGAACTCTCACGATTAAAAGTCGACTGTGTTAACGATGGGTTCCCCAACCAGGGTACCGCAAGCGTTTCATCGAACAAGCGCTTCTTCAGGTTCGGGTTATAAATGGCATCGTGAACGTACCTAATTTGTCAGGTAATTCGATTTTGTAAACCATGTTGCCGATTCTTTCCAGAATTCTGAATAACTCAACGTAACGAAAATTAAGCTTGCCACGCTTCCAAGGTGTACCACACCCTCCCAGGTGAGATTTTCAACACGATCGCCTACAGCGAACTCCCAGTGTTTCCTAAGCTTATCAACTCTCCTGGTGGTCATTCATTGCTGCCAAACGATTTCCGATCCAAGCAATCTCCCCAAGAGTTTCGAGTACAAGTCCTGGACCTGTGATTAGATTGTTATCTCCCTCAGTTCACCAGGAGATTGGCATTGTCATCCATGCAATGCCTCAAACAGAGCGGCATGATACCCATACGGTAACGGCTGCAGTAGAACTCATCCAAAGATAAGTGTCCTTCCTAATGTTTACTAAAGTCATTCACGCACATGCTCGCAACATGTCTTCGTGTGCCATGATGCTTATCCTTCAGTGATAAGTAGCGCTCATGTCTAGACGTGAGCCAAGGGTATTGTGTATTGCCGTTCATAAACCAGGTACAACTCAAATTCAAAGGTAACAGGAGTTGGCACCTCGTGCCTAAAAGTCGCCTCTCTCAAAGGAACATTCACAGCTGTGAAGACTCGTCAGTTTCCTTGATTGTAAGAAAATGTGCTGGTAATGTGAGACAATCAACGATCACCCAGGTGATATTGGTTCCATTTCGAGTTGTAAGTATACTAGTGACAGAATCCAAGGCAGTCTGTTCTCCTTCCAAATGTGTGTTTCTAGTTGCTGATTCTTCCCTTTGACTTTCCCACGGGTCAAACATCATTCACATACATAGCTGAGTGAGCCTTCATGCCCAATCACCAGTATAAGATTTATAGATCCCAATATCTAGACGACTAGAGTATCGAGGCCATTGTGTTTTGCTCAACCCGAGTTCCCTACAGTTGTCGTATAATGAGATCCACATCCATTCCATGGGGTAGCAAATATCGTCTGATCTGTCAAAGGTTGCTATTTGATTTGAAAATTCTCTTCCTTCAATTCTCCAGCTTGGACAAGCGAGTCTGATCGAGAGGGTTAGAGTCGATAGTGAGTTGCAAAGCTCATGAACGTTCAGGTTTTCCATAGCCGAAATCATTCAAAGGTTCCATCCAGCGATGTCATTACATGTTTTAGCTCCTTCGAAACAATGGTACACGGGAGGCCCTTGTGATCGGTCTGAGTAACGCATTTGGCACTGTCCAAGTAATGCCTCCAACTTAAATCCAAAGACCATGGTTTCCATTAAAGGTTGTAATTCGTGCAACTCTTCTTGTAATTCTACTACGTAAGCCATCACTTTCTCATGTTGTATCGACGTGTAACTGGGACTCTGATTCGAATCATCATGGTATACCACTAGATCACCCGCACCCTCGGGTAAAGGCGATGCTCAGTGCATTACAGAGTTGGGATTCGAAGGCTGAAAAGATATCCTCCTGTTTTGTCCTCCACGAACACAGCACCCTGCTGTGCTAAAGGGGTTAAAGTTGCGCGACCTTTGAAAATTCTGTGATGACTCTGTGATAACGCCTAGTGAGACCAAGGGATTGTTGTATCCCCGAAGGGATCTTTGGGGTTGATCAGTTTCCAAAAAAATGCATCTTAACGAGATCCACGTGTATTCCTACTTCGTTGGTTATATGACCAAAAATGCACTTCTCGTATCCAGCAGTTACCTTTAACAAGACTTCGCGTGGAGTGGCTCCTCCCTCAGGAGCTCTAGAATAAGATACATATGCCGCCCATGTTGTTCCTTTCTCCTGGTAATGATTCAAAATGTCGTTAACAAACAAGGTTGATTCATGTGATCCATAAAGCTGCTGGTGTGTTGATTAACTTGATGGTCATGGTGTACGAAGTCGCAATGGCCGCTTTGCGTTCGAGGTGCCGTTTTAGGAATATTCTCCCCTTGGACTTCCATCTGATGATAGTTCGCTAGTTCATCAATCCTCGAATGGGGCTTGTCCCTCGCAACTGGTTAACAGGGTGCTACTACATGGTCGAAGCGAACGGTTCTTGACTGTCACCTTGCTGAGTTCTCGATAATCAGTACACACACAAAAAGGCTCATCTTCACGGATATAACTGGGGCTCCCCAAAGTGAAAAGAAAACTAGGTCTGACAAAGCTCCTGTTCAACAATTCCTGCAGTTGTTTAGACAGCTCTTGCAACCCTCCGGGTGCAAGACGGCAAAACTACGAGTAATCAGAGCAGCTTCTGACGTGAGATCAAACTGAGGTTCCGCCTAACAGTTGTGGAAGTATACCTGAGAGTTCCTCGAGTAGCACACCGAGAGGAATCACGAACAATTGGTGAATCCTCGATCCTCTTTTCCTTAATCTTAACATCGGTAACGGTTTCTAGCATAGCGCGGTAATCCTTCCGTAGGCACTTCTAGGTTTCCATTGCTGATATGATGCTAACCTTCTCACAACTCTGATACTTGGAACAGATAACGATTCCCCACTAGGGAGAGGGGCACACAAAGCTTTCTTCTTACGGGGTATATCTGCGCGTTGTATGGATAACCAATCCATACTGACTACTGCATCAAACTATCGAGGATAGCAGAAAGAAGGTTGACGTCGAACACTTGTCCCACAAGGTCGAGTTTACATCCCAACGGACATATGAAGTTTCATCTGCCTTGCCATCAGTTGCTGCCACAACAGGTTCGGTTTCAAGAAACATCAGGGTTAACAGATCAGAGACGAAGCGAATAGCTACTCATCCAGGCTATCGTGTCGCTATTATGCCTGGCATCACCTATGCCAATCCTAAATGCCCTTCAATGAGCATCATTTCCAGTGTTGTTCTCATCACGAGGACTTCCAGTCCTGCCGTCGTTCCCTTGGTTGTTGTCACCTGGTCTGAACCACAGTCGATCCATTTTGAAGTCACTTTTGTTTCCATGCTATAGGCTATGATTACAAGTACTTTGATGTTGCCGCGACTGTTGCCCCCAATGTTGTTGCCTGTAATGGTGTCCGGCGTCCTTTCACTAACAGGGTCCATCGTTTCACATTCCGTGCCACGTCCTAAGGCTCTACTCATGGTGCGAGCGGTTATACATTCCGTTCTACAGTCAATCTTCATCGATTATTTCCCGATTTATTCGTAAGGGTCGACTCCATAAGTCGCTTACTAGGGTTAAGGATTCGATTGAAGCCAATTCACCGGTGTTTGTCGCCAATAATCAGAGTTGTCTAAATACTGAGGTCGGTGAAGTACTACGCTCATCCTCCTGTCCATCAATCTACCAAGTTGATTAAATACTACACGGTTTGCTGCGAGAGTGTTGCAGAAGTGATCGCACTTCTGGATCTAATACGCCAATTCGTTGAGTTCCAGCATACGATGAGAAGTGAGAAAGGTATAACCAATCATTGACGTTGCAACATCCAACTCAGGGACGTTTGTACAAGCACATAACATTCTACACGGTCCACTAGGTGTTCAGAGGGGTGTTCAGGTAATACTCGATAGCATCAAGATTCGAAAGGATTCAGAGAGAGGTGAAAAAAGGTCACATTCGAGTAGGAGACAATCACTGCTATAACTCCTATAAATTTGTTATGTTTCTCATTGATCAAGTAACAGAGCAGAACCCCTTCTTCACTTGTTAAGCCTCACTGGGACTCACCTGCACCCCACATTATTATTATGTGTGCACCCACAATATTATTGTGATTTGCATGCACATCTCAGCTGCTCCTAACTCATGTTGAATGGTTCCTCAAACTCGAGTAGTAACAAAGATCATTACGAAACGTGGGTCATGAATGTTTAGGGAATTACCACCCTATCATTCACATAAAACATGCGAGTAATACATGAATTCATACTGTTGTGCTAATCGTGCAATTACATGCAATATCATATGTAAGTGTTCACTAGTTATATAATACAATGAGTATACGAGAGACGAACCTTGCAGTCTAGAGCTAAGTGTCATGGTCGTATTCAGAACTTGTTCAGTTATAGTCTGGTTTTATAAAATGTTTTAAAACCTAGTTCACTATAACCAGTGGCTCTGATACCAAACTATCACACCCCCAAAATACCACCTAGGGAATATCCCTGTTAGGCGTGTGACGTACCAACAACGAGCCACTAATTACATTGAACCCATACAAGTTTATAAATAAAATCCTCAATTATTAATGAAAAATACCATCAACAAGTTTAAATGAAACCAACATGTTCAGCGGAAGCAAATAATAAACCAAAGTTAAACTGTTTCAAAACCAATGTATGGTATCAAGAATCCAATCACATGAAATCCCTCCAGTCGACCCATGACCACTCCAGCTACTCCAAACCGCAATTTCCAAATCCAAAACATCTAAGGACCTGCGAGCATGCAACAAGTGTATCAGACAACGCTGGTGAGTTCATAGCTTTTTCGAAAACGTTAGTTACCAAGTTTTTATTCTAGTTCATTAACAAATCCAAAAGTAATATTGATAATATCTCGATGCTGAACAAGACGGCTCCTGATGTATGTTTTGCCCGTTCCCTAGTGCTCCTATCAAAACACTGGGCATGACTGGGTCATTAGTTCACACCCGTCCTCTCCGGTACGGGGTGAGGATGCCAAACCTAAGTAGCGCTACAAACTAATACCTCGTTACCTCTCCGGTAACAAAAAGATGGGACTTAAGAGTGATAGAGTGAGATTATTATCCAATATTCCAGTTTTACCCAAAAGACTTATCCCTCCCCGGGATACCCACTGACTGTCCCAACAACCGGGACGCATGCTCAAGAGTAGTGAACTCACCTTTGGTTTGCTCGGTAAGACTTAGTTACTTGTTTGTCAATGGATTACACACGCCCTATCATGGTTACTGTCAATAATCAGTTTCGAGTGCACATGATCCACATATTTCATGTACAATTAATTCAGGCACTCCTTGTTCACATAAACACAGTCAAGGTACATGTAGTACACACATATAATTCACGTCATAGCAATTAATCTATTAACCCAGTGACGCCACATAGTCACATAACACGTTATCAAGTACAACAACCAATTTATCTCATATTCTCATGTTTTTTGGCCATTTAACTCTCGACTCCTCGAAACAAGAATACATAACCTGTTAAGCAAGTTAATATTTCACATAAAGTCTGGACAACCCACTAACACACTTCGGCCCAACCCAACATTCCAACTCAACTCGTGGCCCAGAAAAGTCTGAGGCCCGTTCAGATACGCGGCCTGTTTAATTGATGTTGTCCGGTCCGTGAGAGAGAGGCCCAACAAAAATTTCATTTGCTAAGCCCAACTACTAGCCGCCTACGAGATGGGCTAAGCAGCTCTAGAACCCCCCGGCCCAACATGTAAATATTTCATTTGATTATTATTATGCAGCCTATACAAAGTCTCGGTATACGGTCCAATCCAGTTTCATAAAATTAACCCACAATTCTCTAATTAATATTTCACAGTTCTTTATTGAAGTTATGAAATCAATTCAGCAATTAGGTTGTTTATAAAGCTTACGGTCACCCCACTCTTCATACAAGTAGTACCAATTATTAACATGCAATATCATATATAACAACACTAATTATTTACATGCCTATCGGCCATCGACATGATCATAACGAATTCCTAATTTCACGTAACATAATCATCAACATACATACTCCATAAACTGAGTTTTTATGCTATGCTTTAAACTTATTTACGATAAAGATTAACAAACATTTATATGTTACCCTATTTCAACACGCCATACAACCGATCACATACAACCATCTCGAATCCATTTACTACTCATATATACACTACCACTCATTACCATGCTTAATCGGCCCACAATTAATCATCACAATAATAACATACATACGCACCCTTTGTTAATCTAGCACCCTCAAGAACACAACATCAACATACGTCAACGTACATGTAAAATTTGTTAAATCAGTTTGCACATAAACAAGACCATCAAAGAGGGATCAATATAAATATGGTGTCACTAACCGGAATACTTAATCCAAAAGGAGAATGCCTCGAAGGGGGGGGGGGGAGGGGCTTCCTGCCGCACGTACGTTGAGAGGAGTAGGGTTTGAATAGGTATGAGTTGTGATGTTACGTGCGCTACATGAGTGTATATATTCTAAGTCCAATAGCCTCCCCCCCAAACCATAATCCACTTGGGCTCTCTTCGGCCCATACATGATTTTAATCCATTTGTTTGGGGCGGTAACCTGATAGCCGAAACGGGCTCAAGCCCATCCACTTGGGCCGCCCTAAACAAGAATATAATGGATAAAGGTGATGGCGGGTTTGGGCTCTAGTCCAATTAGGTTCTCTTTGGGCTTCGAGGATTTGAGATGCGGCCGTTTATTTGAAACACTATGGTGTGGCCCAATTATAATAATTTATAAATATCTAACAAAGTTATCATAATCGTTAAATTGGATTATACTAGCATGGAGCATGTAACACATCAAGGAAGAATAACGAGGAGTTTAGATCACGAGATTAAACGTTACTAACCTTGAAAGTTCGGGTTGTCACATCATCCCCAACTTGAAAGAAATTTCGTCCCGAAATTTGACAAGTAATCCGAAACAGTAAGGCGTTAACCCAGGAGGACTGTGGATTTTTCCACGGGTACCACATCATCCCCAACTTGAAAGGGAATTTCGTCCCGAAATTCGCTAGTGACAGTAAAAGTTGATTCAACCGCCTGGATGATTGAGGATACCAGAGCTTTATCAAATCTTTGCGTTCCCATGTGGACTCTGGTCCACGTCTTAAGTTCCAGTGAACTCTCACGATTAAAAGTCGACTGTGTTAACGATGGGTTCCCTAACCAGGGTACCGCAAGCGTTTCATCGAACAAGCGCTTCTTCAGGTTTGGGTTATAAATGGCATCGTGAACGTACCTAATTTGTCAGGTAATTCGAGTTTGTAAACCATGTTGCCGATTCTTTCCAGAATTCTGAATAACTCAACGTAACGAAAATTAAGCTTGCCACGCTTCCAAGGTGTACCACACCCTCCCAGGTGAGATTTTCAACACGATCGCCTACAGCGAACTCCCAGTGTTTCCTAAGCTTATCAACTCTCCTGGTGGTCACTCATTGCTGCCAAACGATTTCCGATCCAAGCAATCTCCCCAAGAGTTTTGAGTAAAAGTCCTGGACCTGTGATTAGATTGTTATCTCCCTCAGTTCACCAGGAGATTGGCATTGTCATCCATGCAATGCCTCAAACAGAGCGGCATGATACCCATACGGTAACGGCTGCAGTAGAACTCACCCAAAGATAAGTGTCCTTCCTAATGTTTACTAAAGTCATTCACGCACATGCTCGCAACATGTCTTCGTGTGCCAGGATGCTTATCCTTCAGTGATAAGTAGCGCTCATGTCTAGACGTGAGCCAAGGGTATTGTGTATTGCCGTTCATAAACCAGGTACAACTCAAATTCAAAGGTAACAGGAGTTGGCATCTCGTGCCTAAAAGTCGCCTCTCTCAAAGGAACATTCACAGCTGTGAAGACTCGTCAGTTTCCTTGATTGTAAGAAAATGTGCTGGTAATGTGAGACAATCAACGATCACCCAGGTGATATTGGTTCCGTTTCGAGTTGTAAGTATACTAGTGACAGAATCCAAGGCAGTCTGTTCTCCTTCCACATGTGTGTTTCTAGTTGCTGATTCTTCCCTTTGACTTTCCCACGGGTCAAACATCATTCACATACATAGCTGAGTGAGCCTTCATGCCCAATCACCAGTATAAGATTTATAGATCCCAATATCTAGACGACTAGAGTATCGAGGCCGTTGTGTTTTGCTCAACCCGAGTTCCCTACAGTTGTCGTATAATGAGATCCACATCCATTCCATGGGGTAGCAAATATCGTCTGATCTGTCAAAGGTTGCTATTTGATTTGAAAATTCTCTTCCTTCAATTCTCCAGCTTGGACAAGCGAGTCTGATCGAGAGGGTTAGAGTCGATAGTGAGTTGCAAAGCTCATGAACGTTCAGGTTTTCCATAGCCGAAATCATTCAAAGGTTCCATCCAGCGATGTCATTACATGTTTTAGCTCCTTCGAAACAATGGTACACGGGAGGCCCTTGTGATCGGTCTAAGTAACGCATTTGGTACTGTCCAAGTAATGCCTCCAACTTAAATCCAAAGACCATGGTTTCCATTGAAGGTTGTAATTCGTGCAACTCTTCTTGTAATTCTACTACGTAAGCCATCACTTTCTCGTGTTGTATCGACGTGTAACTGGGACTCTGATTCGAATCATCATGGTATACCACTAGATCACCCGCACCCTCGGGTAAAGGCGATGCTCAGTGCATTACAGAGTTGGGATTCGAAGGCTGAAAAGACATCCTCCTGTTTTGTCCTCCACGAACACAGCACCCTGCTGTGCTAAAGGGGTTAAAGTTGCGCGACCTTTGAAAATTCTGTGATGACTCTGTGATAACGCCTAGTGAGACCAAGGGATTGTTGTATCCCCGAAGGGATCTTTGGGGTTGATCAGTTTCCAAAAAAATGCATCTTAACGAGATCCACGTGTATTCCTACTTCGTTGGTTATATGACCAAAAATGCACTTCTCGTATCCAGCAGTTACCTTTAACAAGACTTCGCGTGGAGTGGCTCCTCCCTCAGGAGCTCTAGAATAAGATACATATGCCGCCCATGTTGTTCCTTTCTCCTGGTAATGATTCAAAATGTCGTTAACAAACAAGGTTGATTCATGTGATCCATAAAGCTGCTGGTGTGTTGATTAACTTGATGGACATGGTGTACGAAGTCGCAATGGCCGCTTTGCGTTCGAGGTGCCGTTTTAGGAATATTCTCCCCTTGGACTTCCATCTGATGATAGTTCGCTAGTTCATCAATCCTCGAATGGGGCTTGTCCCTCGCAACTGGTCAACAGGGTGCTACTACATGGTCGAAGCGAACGGTTCTTGACTGTCACCTTGCTGAGTTCTCGATAATCAGTACACACACAAAAAGGCTCATCTTCACGGATATAACTGGGGCTCCCCAAAGTGAAAAGAAAACTAGGTCTGACAAAGCTCCTGTTCAACAATTCCTGCAGTTGTTTAGACAGCTCTTGCAACCCTCCGGGTGCAAGACGGTAAAAGTACGAGTAATCAGAGCAGCTTCTGACGTGAGATCAAACTGAGGTTCCGCCTAACAGTTGTGGAAGTATACCTGAGAGTTCCTCGAGTAGCACACCGAGAGGAATCACGAACAATTGGTGAATCCTCGATCCTCTTTTCCTTAATCTTAACATCGGTAACGGTTTCTAGTATAGCGCGGTAATCCTTCCGTAGGCACTTCTAGGTTTCCATTGCTGATATGATGCTAACCTTCTCACAACTCTGATACTTGGAACAGATAACGATTCCCCACTAGGGAGAGGGGCACACAAAGCTTTCTTCTTACGGGGTATATCTGCGCGTTGTATGGATAACCAATCCATACTGACTACTGCATCAAACTATCGAGGATAGCAGAAAGAAGGTTGACGTCGAACACTTGTCCCACAAGGTCGAGTTTACATCCCAACGGACATATGAAGTTTCATCTGCCTTGCCATCAGTTGCTGCCACAACAGGTTCGGTTTCAAGAAACATCAGGGTTAACAGATCAGAGACGAAGCGAATAGCTACTCATCCAGGCTATCGTGTCGCTATTATGCCTGGCATCACCTATGCCAATCCTAAATGCCCTTCAATGAGCATCATTTCCAGTGTTGTTCTCATCACGAGGACTTCCAGTCCTGCCGTCGTTCCCTTGGTTGTTGTCACCTGGTCTGAACCACAGTCGATCCATTTTGAAGTCACTTTTGTTTCCATGCTATAGGCTATGATTACAAGTACTTTGATGTTGCCGCGACTGTTGCCCCCAATGTTGTTGCCTGTAATGGTGTCCGGCGTCCTTTCACTAACAGGGTCCATCGTTTCACATTCCGTGCCACGTCCTAAGGCTCTACTCATGGTGCGAGCGGTTATACATTCCGTTCTACAGTCAATCTTCATCGATTATTTCCCGATTTATTCGTAAGGGTCGACTCCATAAGTCGCTTACTAGGGTTAAGGATTCGATTGAAGCCAATTCACCGGTGTTTGTCGCCAATAATCAGAGTTGTCTAAATACTGAGGTCGGTGAAGTACTACGCTCATCCTCCTGTCCATCAATCTACCAAGTTGATTAAATACTACACGGTTTGCTGCGAGAGTGTTGCAGAAGTGATCGCACTTCTGGATCTAATGCGCCAATTCGTTGAGTTCCAGCATACGATGAGAAGTGAGAAAGGTATAACCAATCATTGACGTTGCAACATCCAACTCAGGGACGTTTGTACAAGCACATAACATTCTACACGGTCCACTAGGTGTTCAGAGGGGTGTTCAGGTAATACTCGATAGCATCAAGATTCGAAAGGATTCAGAGAGAGGTGAAAAAAGGTCACATTCGAGTAGGAGACAATCACTGCTATAACTCCTATAAATTTGTTATGTTTCTCATTGATCAAGTAACAGAGCAGAACCCCTTCTTCACTTGTTAAGCCTCACTGGGACTCACCTGCACCCCACATTATTATTATGTGTGCACCCACAATATTATTGTGATTTGCATGCACATCTCAGCTGCTCCTAACTCATGTTGAATGGTTCCTCAAACTCGAGTAGTAACAAAGATCATTACGAAACGTGGGTCATGAATGTTTAGGGAATTACCACCCTATCATTCACATAAAACATGCGAGTAATACATGAATTCATACTGTTGTGCTAATCGTGCAATTACATGCAATATCATATGTAAGTGTTCACTAGTTATATAATACAATGAGTATACGAGAGACGAACCTTGCAGTCTAGAGCTAAGTGTCATGGTCGTATTCAGAACTTGTTCAGTTATAGTCTGGTTTTATAAAATGTTTTAAAACCTAGTTCACTATAACCAGTGGCTCTGATACCAAACTATCACACCCCCAAAATACCACCTAGGGAATATCCCTGTTAGGCGTGTGACGTACCAACAACGAGCCACTAATTACATTGAACCCATACAAGTTTATAAATAAAATCCTCAATTATTAATGAAAAATACCATCAACAAGTTTAAATGAAACCAACATGTTCAGCGGAAGCAAATAATAAACCAAAGTTAAACTGTTTCAAAACCAATGTATGGTATCAAGAATCCAATCACATGAAATCCCTCCAGTCGACCCATGACCACTCCAGCTACTCCAAACCGCAATTTCCAAATCCAAAACATCTAAGGACCTGCGAGCATGCAACAAGTGTATCAGACAACGCTGGTGAGTTCATAGCTTTTTCGAAAACGTTAGTTACCAAGTTTTTATTCTAGTTCATTAACAAATCCAAAAGTAATATTGATAATATCTCGATGCTGAACAAGACGGCTCCTGATGTATGTTTTGCCCGTTCCCTAGTGCTCCTATCAAAACACTGGGCATGACTGGGTCATTAGTTCACACCCGTCCTCTCCGGTACGGGGTGAGGATGCCAAACCTAAGTAGCGCTACAAACTAATACCTCGTTACCTCTCCGGTAACAAAAAGATGGGACTTAAGAGTGATAGAGTGAGATTATTATCCAATATTCCAGTTTTACCCAAAAGACTTATCCCTCCCCGGGATACCCACTGACTGTCCCAACAACCGGGACGCATGCTCAAGAGTAGTGAACTCACCTTTGGTTTGCTCGGTAAGACTTAGTTACTTGTTTGTCAATGGATTACACACGCCCTATCATGGTTACTGTCAATAATCAGTTTCGAGTGCACATGATCCACATATTTCATGTACAATTAATTCAGGCACTCCTTGTTCACATAAACACAGTCAAGGTACATGTAGTACACACATATAATTCACGTCATAGCAATTAATCTATTAACCCAGTGACGCCACATAGTCACATAACACGTTATCAAGTACAACAACCAATTTATCTCATATTCTCATGTTTTTTGGCCATTTAACTCTCGACTCCTCGAAACAAGAATACATAACCTGTTAAGCAAGTTAATATTTCACATAAAGTCTGGACAACCCACTAACACACTTCGGCCCAACCCAACATTCCAACTCAACTCGTGGCCCAGAAAAGTCCGAGGCCCGTTCAGATACGCGGCCTGTTTAATTGATGTTGTCCGGTCCGTGAGAGAGAGGCCCAACAAAAATTTCATTTGCTAAGCCCAACTACTAGCCGCCTACGAGATGGGCTAAGCAGCTCTAGAACCCCCCGGCCCAACCTTTAAATATTTCATTTTTTTTTGAACGGCGATTGACTCCAACAGACGAGAGTATCACACCCACATTGCATAGGTCCCTAGTCCCCCTCGGGCGAGGCATCCGAGGTTGACCATAGGCGCTCCACGAGAAAATTTCCCCCCGGCAGCCACTTGACTGCAGTTGCGGCCTCCGCACTCAAGAGCCGGAGTAACCGCTGGGTAATAGAAAACTCGTGTGCGGCTCAAGACTCGAACCCGGGCTATTACGCGCTCAAGGCTCTTATCCATCATTGCCATGACCCCTCGACAAGGATGGGGTCATTTTCCCCCAAATGCAGCGGGTGGGGATCGAACCTGGGTCTCCAAGGAAAACCCACAATTCAGTTTCATAAAATTAACCCACAATTCTCTAATTAATATTTCACAGTTCTTTATTGAAGTTATGAAATCAATTCGGCAATTAGGTTGTTTATAAAGCTTACGGTCACCCCACTCTTCATATAAGTAGTACCAATTATTAGCATGCAATATCATATATAACAACACCAATTATTTACATGCCTATCGGCCATCGACATGATCATAACGAATTCCTAATTTCACGTAACATAATCATCAACATACATACTCCATAAACTGAGTTTTTATGCTATGCTTTAAACTTATTTACGATTAAGATTAACAAACATTTATATGTTACCATAATTCAACACGCCATACAGCCGATCACATACAACCTTCTCGAATCCATTTACTACTCATATATACACTACCACTCATTACCATGCTTAATCGGCCCACAGTTAATCATCACAATAATAACATACATATGCACACTTTGTTAATCTAGCACCCTCAAGAACACAACATCAACATACGTCAACATACATGTAAAATTTGTTAAATCAGTTTGCACATAAACAAGACCATCAAATAGGGATCAATATAAATATGGTCTCACTAACCGGAATACTTAATCCAAAAGGAGAATGCCTCGAAGGGGGGGAGGGGCTTCCTGCCGCACGTACGTTGAGAGGAGTAGGGTTTGAATAGGTATGAGTTGTGATGTTACGTGCACTACATGAGTGTATATAATCTAAGTCAATAGCCCCCCCCCCCCCCCCCCCCCCCCCAAAACCATAATCCACTTGGGCTCTCATCGGCCCACACGTGATTTTAATCCATTTGTTTGGGGCGGTAACCTGATAGCCGAAATGGGCTCAAGCCCATCCACTTGGGCCGCCCTAAACAAGAATATAATGGATAAAGGTGATGGCGGGTTTGGGCTCTAGTACAATTAGGTTCTCTTAGGGCTTCGAGGATTTGAGATGCGGCCGTTTATTTGAAACACTAAGGTGTGGCCCAATTATAATAATGTATAAATATCTAAGAAAGTTATCATAATCGTTAAACAGGATTATACTAGCATGGGGCATGTAACACATCAAGGAGGAATAACGAGGAGTTTAGATCACGAGATTAAACGTTACTAACCTTGAAAGTTCGGGTTGTCACAACTATTCTCTCTCACTTACTTTTAACTCTTAGAGATCTCTATACTGATTCTCACACCGGAATCCAAACGCCAGAGGCCACCTCTCGCGTTAAGGCTAACGTTGTTCATTGTGTGTAAATTCGGATCAAGAAGCTATCTACTGTAGTGGATCCTGGACCTTCCCCCAATCATACTCTTGTTGTTTTAACACGATGAGAACATTGATTTCCAACAAACTAGCAATGGCTACTGAGACTCAGCCATTATTTTTTTTTTCAATTTTAAACCAAGTGGTTTCACATACCTCATCACTACGCCTTTTCACCAAGTGGTTTGGTTAAGATGACGTTGATGCCATGTGCCGAAAAAGACCAAACCACATACATCACCACTATACAAGGTCTTAGGACCAACACAAGCAAAATTCCTTTGATTAATCGTTCTTTAATGACTATTTTGTTATTGATACATAAATAAAATTCATCCTTGAAACTACCAGAAAGCTTAAATCATATAACTTTACCATGAAATTTAAAATTAAACAACATATCTTGCATACATATCAATGCATCAAAGGGTTTTATTGACATACAAACAAGTAAAGGCGTAGTCTTTGAACAATCCGTATATTCAGTTCAGTTAATATTGGCAAAATGTAAGCAGTTCCTTGTCATGTCGAAAAATTTCCATGTTTTGTTCTACTAAAGTCACATGTGCTTCAATACCATCTCCATTCGAAGTATCCGTCAGCGCGAAACCAGTCCTGTCCCAAAGTGCAAGTATAAAACTTGCACCAGTTGGCTTTCCCCATCCGAAATCGACTTTGTTATAAGGGAACCCACATAAGCTCGAACACGTAAAGGATCTGTTGGCAAAATTTTCTATATCTTCATCCCCCAAACTTTGTAAAAACAACTGGAACTTTTGAGAAACCTGTTGCATGCTTTGAACTTCTTCAAGTTCCATCTTTTGTTTCTTTATCTCAGAAACCACCATACTTAATGAAGTTTGGCATTCATGCCGAGTGG
Organism: Helianthus tuberosus; assembly: GCA_030545235.1. Taxonomy (NCBI): domain Eukaryota; kingdom Viridiplantae; phylum Streptophyta; class Magnoliopsida; order Asterales; family Asteraceae; genus Helianthus; species Helianthus tuberosus. The sequence goes on from JARYGA010060159.1 coordinate 40,669, forward strand.
TGACCATCATAAGTGATACCAAGTTTCCAACGGTAGTTTGGGGCAGCTTAGGGACAACTTGCTTACGCATATCCACCGGAATAACTAAAAAAGATGGCTTAAAAGAACCTGATTTTGGGGTGGCTGCTGCCACCGCGGTTTTGTAAATGAGAGAGCTCAATACTTCGACTCGTGTAGGGTTTTTTATAGATAGTGTTGATCCGGCTTCTGCGAGGACCTTATTCTTGAGATCATTTAGTTTTGAGTTGGGGAACACGAATTTTCTGCTTACACGATTAATGCACGTTGGATTCAAAAGCGAAGTTTCAAGCGGAAGAGGATTAGTTTTGAGTTGGGGAACACGGACTTTTGCGGGGGATTGAATAAAATGAGGGTTAAGAGGTAGTACCTCTTTGTGATCAGTGGAACCATAACGCGCCACAGAAGCCCAATGACTAATGTAAGAGCCAAGAGTGCAGCCATCACCGATTTTATGTGACATAGACACTGCCAACCCAATTCCGCCACATGCAAAGTGATTGACTTGAACCCCAATAAGCATGGTGCTATGAGGAGAGTTTTGCCATACCATGCCATCAGCAAAAAGTTGGCATGTAGTGTGATCTTCTACACTCATATGTTGGAACTTGTCTAGTTGGCAATCGTGTTTGGCTTCGACAAACAAAACTCCCTCGTCGCTACAATCAATATCAGGTGCCGTTGGTGTGTGTAACCTGCCGGCAAATGGGTAGTATCGTGTTAGGCTTTGTGACAATGATTTCTTCATCTTTCGGGCTTTGTCATCAGCGGTTAAGCTGCAATCTTCCTTGTTTGGGTAGAAGAGAATTAGAGGTATATAGATGTGCGGGATGCCTTGATCAATCCGTGAAAGATTATAAGTCTGGAGATGCGATGGGGTTGGAGCTGAGGGCTTGATTATTTCTCGAGAAATGATGGTGTGAAGTTGCCTTCTTCCGGATCTTAAGATCTTCCCTATCATCATCACTTACTATGGACAGGAAGATTTTATTGTTTTTGATCCTGTAGATATAATCAACAATTATGTATGTACATGTCGTTGATTTTATCAATCAATTAATTAAATAATGTGAAGTTTTTTAGGATTATTTATCACAGAAGATTACTTTGTTAATTTATGAACTTCGTTGAACTTCCAGAATGGGATCACTCGAATAAATATTGCAGCTGAAATAGATGAAAAATGGCATAATTCAAGCAATTTGAATACATCAAAATAAAATAAGAAATATCAATAACCACGTCTTTTCATATTGTAAGACTGTGCGGTATGGTGGGGCGGGGGTTTGGGGCATGGGTTGACACGTGAAGTTCGAGCCTCCCGCTGGTGAGTGACGTATCCGTGGGGTATGGTGGGGCGTGACTAGCCCGCGTGGGTTAGCCAGGTTTATTAAAATTAAAAAAAAAACATAAAATTAAAAAATACACACAAATTTTTTGAAAAAAAAACCTAAAATTATTATTAAAATTTCCTAAAAATTACAAAATTCTACAAAAAAAGGATTACAAAAAAAAAAAAAAAAAACCTAAAGCGTTAGGTAGATTTTGAAAAGGGCGAGCTTGTCAAACGGCTTCCGCTCCTTACCCCGGAACTCGATGTTGGCCACCGCCACCCGGTCTTCGTGACTTATATCACCGTCCGGGACGCTGTCGTAGTAGACTTTAAAACGATCGAGCTTCGGTCGTAGCTCGCGCCACTTGTGTTGGCACGCGTTTAAATTGTGCCGGTCGTTTCCCACATTGTGTCGGTAGCTAGCGAAAGCTTCCGGCCACTAACGGGTCTCACCGGGTTGGCGGCCCTTCATCGCGTCCACGACGCTCGTGAAAAGGGCAAGCTCTTCCTCGTGCGTCCAAGAGGCTATCGATCTAGTGTGTGTGGGTAGCGGTTCGGGTAGGTGGAGTGACTTGGGTTGGGTAGCGATGTGGACAGGCGATGGGGTTGGGGGTTTTATAGCGACTTGGCTGAACCGTTTGGCTTGCCCAAACGATTATATTTTAAATTTTAAACATAGCATAGCCAACCAGCCAATAAGAGCCGACCACGTAGGACCGCTAGGCATGCCCAAAGCCCGGGCTGAAACCCCCGCCCAAGAAGCCACGCCGAAACCCAAGGCTACCCGGGGTGATGACTTAGGAGTTTGTACCCAACCCACGCCCCAACCCCACCCCATACCCCATAGTCTAAAACCTCTACAAGACTTACAAATCTCAACTTTCATATCACCAATAAATAAATAAATAAATAAAACAGGTTCGTTAAACCGGACGGTCAAATTCGTTTTTTATACAATAATAGCATCTTTAAGACAACAAAAAAAAAAGCGAATTAACCCAACAAGGATGAAAACGACACCCCCCCCCCCCCCTAGGATTAAGGTGATGTGTCACTAGTAGCTGTTCATATGTGCCACAAACCGATAAATAAACCGAATCGAATAACAAAATTAAAAAAATGAAACAGAGGTCCAAAACGCCTATGTCTCTCTTTACTGTAAGTCTTGGGCACATGAGCTGCTATTAGTCTTGGGTTGGCAGTATTCAGCTGCAATGCAAGTGTGCAACAACGTTTGCTGCAAGTCTTGGGCACATGAGCTGCTATAATCAACTTCTACGTTTACAAGCTTGCCTTCATCACCACTCGACCATTGCCGCCGTAAATCGTCTATTCTGTTGCTTCCTTGGCGTTGCAAACTGGGATTCAAACCCTAATTCGAATTCACTGCCGAGTACCTCAGAAACCGGGATAGGTCAACCGATTTAAGATGTGGCTTTAACAAATTCCTATAAAAAAATTCGATCGTATACAAGGCTGATAGACGCAAAAAACTTATCTTCCCAATCATGATTTCCCTAATCCAATCTAACCTGGTTCCTAACAAAAATCAAATAAAATTTCCATTGATTAATCACATTTATGATAAAACTAACTTAATCTCCTAAGGTAACACAGAAACGAAATCAATATTGAAAATTTGATAAAACTGTCACACCCTGACTTTTGCAAAAGCGTGATTATGTGTGACTTGCTTAATATCATTGCATTCAACCATAACAAACAACTAAATGATAAAACCAAAGATGTTCATCCATTGATCAAGTTTTAAAACATTACAACAACATTGTCTTAAAATCCAAACACAGACTTCAATCCAAATTACAAACCATTCAAATTGTTTTAGAGTTTCATAAGGACTCGACAAAAGACATTAATAAAAACCAGGCTTTAAATTATGTATCTTATCCAAGATAAGATACACAATCCAAACCCTTAGACACCGGATGACATCTTTTATTTTCCAACATCACTTGAAACTTCCAAACGTTCGCCTGATCCACATTTAATTTCCTAAAATACATGTAGTTTGAAAACATCAACAAAAGTTGAGCGAGTTCATGTGTTTTGTATGTGTGCACGAATAAACCTTTATAATCATTGTAAGTATGTATGTTTTGTAAACCCGGTATGAAAGCAAACACGGAAACAGATCATTAATGGTTTGCAAGGCCATTAATATGTGTGACGTAATGCAGGAAGGCTCAAACCTAGCAGATTTTGCACCGGGCTTCCGGCTGTAAGACATAGTCACCTCATGGGCCAAACCCCGGTGCACATGGGAGGGGCTCGCTACACCCAAATAGATCTATCACTCATGTCCCTCGGTCCTACTACGAGGATTAATGGTCTTAAACGTTGTACCCACCACTCACATGATCAAGCAGTACCTTTCCTTAGCTAACCATAGCACATATAAACGTTTGTAAACAATTTATAACATGTACTTCACCCCCGAAGTTATAAAACTTAAAACAGTTAAAAGAAAAGGGGGACATGAACTCACAATCTTGCGTTCTTCAATCCGACGTAACTCACAGCTGATACTCGTTCACACGACTACCTACAAACGTGCTACGGTTTATTAGACGGGCGGGTCGCGCCTTGACTTAGTATTAATTAGTGTCTTTGATTTACGTTTCTTTGTGTCCTTAATATTATTCCAAGTCATATAATTATTTGTTAAAATAATAAATATTTTAACTTAAATAATATTTATTTTATTTTGGAATAATTGTTAAAATAATATATTTTAACTTGACACTTTTATGTATTTGTACATGTATAACTTCCCAATGATGGGTGTATTCATACTCGTATTCTAATACTTGTATATTTTTGCCAAGTATCGATGGCGTATTCCGGTGTATATTTATACGTACGAGAATACGTATTTTATTGTGTTTATTAAGTATCCTTATACTTAATTTTTGTATTAACTTTTCCTGAATAATATTTCTAATAAAAATACATCAATATATATTCCCAAAATATATATTTTAAGAAATATTACATAGAAAAATTACTTATAATTTTTCCCTTAGCAAAAATATTTATAAATTTCATATAAGTCACAAAAATAATATATTTTCAAGTTTAACTTGGAAAATATATATAAACTTATTTTTCACCAAAAAATAATGTATTTCATGTTTATTCAAGAAAATATATATTTTCTCCCAAAAATAATATATCTTCTAATAATTCAAAGAAATATATATATTTTTACTTACAAAAAATAATATATTTTCTCCTTTTCAAATATATGATATATTTTGTAATAATTGTAAAAATCATATTTTTGTTCTCTTGGTGTCCAAAATACTAATTACCAAAAGAGTTAATTACATAGTTAGTCCCTGTGGTTTGCAAAACATAACAACCTTAGGTACTAATAGTTTAGAATCACATTCTAGGGTATTAACTTTTCATTTTGTAACGTTTGAGGGTATTAGCACTGTTTAAAGGCTTAAAATCACATTTTATTAGTACCCTCAAACGTTACAAAATGAAAAATTAATACCCTCAAACGTTACAAAATGAAAAGTTAATACCCTCAAACGTTACAAAATGAAAAGTTAATACCCTAGAATGTGATTTTAAACTATTAGTACCTAATGTTGTTATTTTGTGCAAACCACAGGGACTAACTATGTAATTAACTCTTACCAAAATATACTTATGAATTAAATTCCGGAATATTTTTGTAAGTTATATTCCTTGTTGTGTAACACCCGTCTAATTACTACTTGAATTTAATAATAATTTGATTAACTATAGTTAAAGGACGTCCAATTATAACATAAGTTCCATGGATATAGTTCATAAGTAGCAAAACATTAGTCAACTATTTCAAACAATCACAAGTAGTTTAGCTAATTGATTACATTTTAAAAGATTGTCTATTAAGTTTTGATATCGCGGAAGCTTCTAATGTGTGTTCGGTTCTTCAGAACTTGCTTGACCGCCATCCGTAAGATCCACATCGTCACCTAGGGGCAAAACCACTAAAAATGTCGAAATTTAAATAAAATACAAAGTTTTATGGGCTCTACCGTAATTTACGGTATCTACCGTAAATTACGGTAGATAGTAAATTGTTTTGGTCTGCCGTAAATCAGTAGGGATCCACCGTAAGACTTTTGTTTTCCACCGTAAATTACGGTGGAGACCGTAATTTACGGTGGGCTCTGTAACTTTGCCATTTAACTATTTTATTGATTTCGCCCAAATCTGCATGCCGTTTTAGGCTATTTCTTCCCTATATGCCTGTAAATTCATTACGGACATGTTCATTTCGACTATCATACCAATCTTTGACTCACCGATCATACGGCTAAAAGTTACTATACTATCATTTATTCGACCCATTCTAACTTTACCCATTTTTCTACCATTTACTAATAAGTTTATGGTGCCTTATGCCCATCATCCGGGGCTTAATACCTCTCGCATTTCCTTACCAATTTCCATGGTAATGCGTTAATGATTGATATCATCATTGTTATCCAATTAAAACACTAATGCTGCGTTTTACACAATTATTCGACCCGTTGGCTCATCTTGTGGAAAATCTCCAATATGATGACTACCAAACGGTTCCCTATCAATTCTAATGCCTATTAACTCAAGTAGCGATCATGGTCGCTACAATCAACACCATAACTATCCTACAATGTAATTACACACAATTTAACAACAATTCGATTAATGTAACGGGTCAAGTTACATACCTTTAGTGCACGCCCTTCAAATGCGAATCGCCACCGGCTTGTCCACTCGACGCTCCGGTATCTTTTCCTATAGAGTTCAATCACGACTTGTTTAGAACTCCCTTTTCAACCATATATCGCATAATTCTGTCAAATCATCACAATTATGCGTCTAACTTTAAATTTCAATTTCGAGCCTTCTTTGGGGCATTTTTACAAACACTTAAGGGGCATAATTTTATATCATTCATATTCAAGTTCATAGCTTGTTATTTAGCTAAACTTAACATCAATAAAGCTTTCATATAACATTTAAACATCATCATTTCAGAAATAACTTTCTATGACCCGTATTACTCTAGAATAATCATTCTAAACCCTAGTGTTTACTAGTTTCCCACAAAACCCATGAATCACCTTCAATGTGTTCATGAGATTTTCAGGAATTAGCCATGATTTCGCATGTTATTGTCTAGGTTTTACTCCTAGACACTATATCAACCCAATTCTACCCAAATAGCAAACATTCAACATAAATTTTTAGATTTCCCAATTTCATGAGAATTTCAAACAGAGAATTAACACCAAATTTTACATACCTTGTAACCCCCTTGTGATGAGGATCACTAATCTATGCCCGATTTTCGATTTTGACTTGGTTTGAGCCCTCAATTTGTGAGTTTTGTGATGAACTAGGTTTTGATGGAGCTTGAGGTCGCACCCCTTGTTCTGGTCGATCTCCAGGAGACTCCAAATGGAGTGTTTATGTTTTAATACAATATTTTTATTAAAACTAATTTCAAGTTAAACACTTTTGGTCCCTCTAGTTTCTCTTAGTTTATTTTTATATTTCTTTAACTACACACAAGTCATTATCTAACTAGGTTAGTGTCATTCCTAGTTAGTTTATTTTACCAATTTATTTGCAATTAAATTGGCAAATTTAAGAATCCATGTTTTTGGGATTCTTAAACCAACCTCCAATGTTTATAATTTTTGTAACAAAAATTATGGAAAACTTTATATAAAAATTCATGGTTTAAAATATACTTGTAAATATTTGTTTAAAAATATTTTTCTAAGTGTTTAATTTTTAGAAAAATTTTGCCATATTTTCCCCTTAAAAATGGAGGTTTCCATGCTTTCAAAGCATATCATTTTCTTTTATAAATCACACAATCAACAATAAACCAATCAACACTTACCAATTTGCCAAAATCAAGCATAAATTACTACTTCATGAACTTGAAAATTTACAAAAATTGTAGTAACTTACTAGTGTGTTTAGTAAGCCTAGTTACCCTTTAAAGTGTGGTTTTTATTTAAAAACATCATTATTGAAGAAATTAGTTCTTTACAACTTGTAAATAAATTTTCCAAAAATATTTCTTCTTGAGTTTTTCTTGTTAAATATATATTCCTACACTTGATTAACCACCTAAAAATATGGTTAATTTCTTTAAGAACCAAGCTTAAGTAAACTTTGTATATTTAACTTGGTTTCTTGAAAAATCATTCTTGAAATCATAGATTTACAAGACTTTACATTCACTTTAATAATCATTTTACAAGAAAAACAATTTTCACTTAAAGTTCATGATTTACATATGGATGATTACTTTGATCTTAACATGTGACAACCCGTACCCTCGTTGTCGAGAGAATGGCATTTTAGTAATACGCACGTTCATCATTATTATTATTGTTGTTCTTCTTATTATTACTAGTATTATTTATTAAGTATTTTCAAAATAATAGCACACGCGATTAGAAATTTAATTACGTATCACGGTTATATTTTAGAAATAACCGGGCCAGTATAATAGAGCGGGTCACGCAATCATTTATCGGGTTCATGCACTTGGGCTAGGCCCAAGCCAACTAATCTAAAAACCCTACCCCTTAAATATGAGCTTAAACCTTCCACCTCCTTCATTCTTGCTAAAGCCCAAAACCCTAATAGCAGCTAACAGTCGCACACCTCACTGCCCATCACTCTCATTCAGAATTTCCGGCGACCGGAGTTGTACGTCCGGCGACCAGATAACGGAATCTCGACACCCACATCTAAACCGACGAGTACCCACACACGCACCTCCCCGGTACACGCCTACACTTCTCCGTCTTCCATATCAGAACCCCCCACCCCCCTCTCGCTATTTGAGCCGGTGGAACTGTTTCTCGACCAGCATTCCGGCCACACTCTCACACGCACAAACCCCCCCCCCCCTCTCTATATCCAAAGTTTACTGACGGAAGGAAGATCAGCCAGGAAGAATGAGCTGCAACGGCGGTGCCGCCGCCAACGACGGTCACCTCAGGCGACAGTAGGCCAGAAATTTCACCTCGGTGACACGATGGCTGCGGAAGGGAGAAGGGTGGTGATGGACGATGGCAACAGCCGCCGGAGTTTCGGCTCGGGCCCAACGACAGCGACAACAGCCTCGGGTTCTGCTCGGGTCTCGGTCAGTCCTATATCACTGCTTGCTCTTGTGTTTTGGTTTGGAATAATGACATGACAGTTGTTCGATTCATGTGTTTGTATATGGCATTAGGTGATTGTTACTGTTTGACAGTGTGAATGTTGATGATCATTTTAAATCCTTGTTGGACTATCGAGTGCATTATGCTAGTTGAATGTTGATGGATTTTGAACCATAAGTTATATGCATATAAATATAGCCATGCTTCAACTGCTTAGTATGTTGGTACACAAGATGTTCTGTATGATGTTATGGTAGTAAAATTGTTAGAATGTTAAGTCGGCTGAACTGTTTATGCATTAAGATGTGAGCATTTGATGATATTGAATAAAAACTAGAAAGTGTATAAACTGTGTATATGATGATGTTTTGAAATACATATATATATGACTATATATTTAGGTGTGCCTTGTGTTTCTTGTAATCTCGGAAGTCATGAAAGGAATGTGTATAAATATTAATGACAAACTGTTCAAAAGAAAATATGATGTTACTGATTTATGATGAACTGTTTGAAGATTTGATGAATATTTGAAATGCTATGTTTTGATCCATTTGAGTAAGTATTTAGACAATAAAACATGTTTATAAAATTTGATTGGCTAGTACATGCTTATGAAATCTGGTTGGATAGTACCGAATTGGATAAGGGGTCTAGAAGCATCGGTGGTGGTTGCGAGTCGAGACCGTAGGGTTGCGACTCGAGACCATTATATGACAACTCGAAACCAGACAACACGCTCCAGTAGTTGAGACCAGCTCGGTTACGACTCGAGATCTCCTGATCTCGACTCGAGACCTCTAAAGTTGCGACGCAGTTATGCACAACTCGAGACCGTCTGGTTGCGACTCGGAACTTCACGTAACTGTACACCCTGGTTATTATTTAACGTTTATCTTATAATTTAAACTAATAAGCATGTAATTACAGTCACAATAATACTGAAAATACGGGCTTGCTAAAAGCTCTTTACAATTTATAAGACTAAATTACATGTTTTGTCCTTTATGTATGTCCCAAATTGCAGGCGCTGTCCTTTAAACCAAAACTTGACAGGCGGTGTCCTTTGTGTTTTCAAAATCTTGCACGTTTTGTCCTTTAGGCCAAACTTAGTTAGATTTGTTAGTTAAATCTGGTATCAAGGGGCTATTTTGTAAAACAAATTATTCAGGGACTAAATTGTACAAAACTTAAAAATATAAAACCCCCAAATTAGGTCTTCTTCCCCATTTATCCCCATTCACCATTGCCCCCAAACACCTGCAACCACCACCGCCATTACCACCACACCCACCGCCCTCCGCCGCTCAACCATCACCTTCCCTCATCACGACCATCCACCGATTCACACCACCGCCAGTCACCCACCGACTTCAACCACCGCCATTACCATGATCTTCAGAGCTCTCCTCTCTCTACTGTTGGTATTCTAAAGTGAGAAACAAAAAGTGAAGTGGGTGTTGCTCCGTCGTTACCGGCGGTTCCGACCGTCTATGGTGGCGGCAAAAGATTGTGGTAGTCAGTGGGTTTGTTTGTCTCTTTATAGTCGCCACCGCTGGTGGATTTGTCGTCACCGCCACCGGTATTGTTGTTGGTGATTAATGGGTTTCTCTTGCTGTTTTGGGCGATACCATCTCCTTTGTGGGTTGTACTTTCTTCTCACACGTGTTATGAACTTTTGATGAAGAGGATAATTTTTCTTCTGCACATTATTTGGGGTTTCTAAACCCCACTCCATCGCTTTTGCTTCTCTCTGCCGTTGTGTTTTCCCCGGCAACCTACGGTTGCCAAAAGCTTCGATCTGGTCGCTTTTGTGGCCGTTGATACCCTTCGCTGTCTTCGTCGTATGTTTGTGTCGGTGTTGATGGCGACGATTGTGGCTATTCGCGTGGATGGTCTCTCTTCGGAAAGTGTTATTTCTGATTTATGGTTGCGATGGTGCCAAATTTATGTCTGATAGATGTTATGGCTGTGATGAGTTCCGATATTTTGCTGAAAATTAATGGAGATGGTTTCACAAGGATGTTGGACGGTTGGTTTACACCTGCAACCCTCCTTGCAGCCATTTTTTTGGAATTCTGAGCCTCATAAACCTAGATTTCGCCTGGTTTCCAGCTTGATTTTCCTTGGGTTTCTTATGTGTTGATGGTGGTGGTGGTGGTGGCGGTGGAGGGTGGTGGTGATGGTGATGAAGGGTGGTGGTGATGGTGGTTAGTAATTTACTCAATAATATTAATAATAATAATATTAAGTTTTGTACAATTTAGTCACTGAATAATTTTTTTTTTACAAAATAGCCCCTTGATACCAGATTTAACTAACAAATCTAACTAAGTTTGGCCTAAAGGACAAAACGTGCAAGATTTTGAAAACACAAAGGACACCGCCTGTCAAGTTTTGGTTTAAAGGACAGCGCCTGCAATTTGGGACATACATAAAGGACAAAACTTGTAATTTAGTCCAATTTATAATGATATAACATAATGTGATTTAATACGTCGTTTTAAAATAACGACGGAACAACTTGTGGAAGCTTTATTTAACATGTGTTCGGTTCTTGCTTGACGCTTGATCTTCATCCGGGCTCTCGACATACACCTGTGTTCAAAACCAACTCAACAGTTAGTTTTGATAATTTAAATAACGGTACCAGAAAAGATAAATAATAATGGAAAGAAATCCCAAAGATAATCTCTTGATCCAAAACATTGAATTTCAAGTTTGCCTCCACCGTAACTTACGGTGGCACCGTAAGTTACGGTGGTCTCTGTTTAAGACTTTCCCCACCGTAACTCAGGGGGAGACTGCCGTAAAGAATTCAACTCCACCGTAACTTACGGTGACACCGTAAGTTACGGTGGTCCCTGTATTCAGCCTTTTCCATTTGCCGCTTAATGACACGAAAACTTCCGTATCTTTCTATTCGTTAGTCCGTTTGACCTACCGTTTCTTCCTACGTGTTTGTAATTTGATTCTCCATCATATGGAGTTAAAATCCGACATTCGGCTTAACAAAATTTAAGACTTTTAAGTCTTCGGCTTATTACCCTTTATACCAAATTTTGACCCGTTTATGCATTTTATCAAACAAACGTATTTATTCGATTCTTATATCTCATACACTTCTTCAAATAAATGTTATATAGCATATTAGGTTCTAATCATAGGTTTATTACACAAATTAAACCCGTTTTCACTCGTATGCTTATTTTGACCCGTTAAGGGTATTTAAGCACTTTAAAGCTTGAAATCGCTTTCATTCTTTTCTAGCATCTTATTCCTACATTTCTTATCAAGAAATCTTCCACTACAACTATATGTGTGTGGATTTCAATGTGTATATCTATATGTTCCGACTTTTACCCTTCGGATTGCTATTTTACGGCAAGACTCAAATAGAACTATTTGACTAACATATCACATCTTTCAACTTCTATACTTATTCTAAGTATTTACCTAGTCATAAAACTCGTTTCCAAACAACCTCTAAGGGTCATTTGTTCCATTTACCCTACAAGGGCGTTTTGGTCGATTTTAGTCCTTTTATGACGAAGGACTCTCCCTCAAATTATTCGACCAAAATAGCACTTTAACTACAACATAATTATGCGTACCTGGCCCGGATCAACAAGTAGACCCGGTTTATACCTCGTTTTTATTATCACGCCATCAATGATGACGCAATTATCCGACTTGCTAATCGGTCCTGTTAACATAAGACTTGACAACCACATTAGTCGATATTGTCAAATGGTGATATCACCACCATTCGACCCGTTTGGACTATATGTCCAACATTATCCATTTAATCAAAAACATCGCTTTTGATTTCCAATTCATACATCCATCCCATCCCGGATTTTATAACCATACCCTTTTTCTTTTACACTATTTTCTTACAGGTTCAACCCATTTCGGCTTACGCCATAGGTATCCTTTTAACCTTGATTTACATAAGTTGACACTTGACAATTTTCCATATTTCCAATATTATCGTTTTCACGTTTACAATGTATCAATAAACGGGTATTCTACATAAGTGTGTAAATTACACTTACCTCGCATCCATGCTATGCTTTTCTTTCCGTACTTGCTCTGTTTGACCCGCTCCCTCCTCCAAGCTTTCACCTAGCTTGTTACGCGTCAAACTATTGTCAAACATTTACAAGGCGGTTAAGTTAGTCATTAACAATCACAACTATTCCACCTCACATATTTTCTATGCCGAAGCTACTATTCGGCTTCATGATTAGTTAACTTAACTTATCTAAAGTTAACTACTTTCAATCACATGTTTGCTACATTATGTCACACCCCGACCACGTAAAACAACAAAGCGTGGCGGAAACATCGGGGAGTGTTGTAACAGAATCATTGTTTCATAACACATGGAAATTGAAATATTGTTTTATTGATTAAAGTAGTTACAATGTCTTGACAATCAAAGAAACATAACATAAATAACTAGTCTTGCATCTTTTATTGTCGCTAAGGCCCAAGTCCGCCTAAATGTATCTTGATCAATCCTATGCTTCATTTCCTGAAACACATGTGAAAATAGCTACGTCAGCATAAAAATGCCGGCGAGTACATAGGTTTTGTGAAAATAAGATTCATGACTTATGTTTAAGAAAATGTTTAGTCATGAACCTTGTAATTTGCTTTGTCTTTGTAAATCATTTGAAAAACAATAAGTTCAGATGATACGTATAAATAAGAGAATAACGCATGGTTAAATAATTAACCATGTAAAATGTGTTTGTATAAGTTAAGTTGTTTGTAAAACAATGTATTGTGAAAAGTATGTTATTTGTATAAAATGTTCTATGTCTCAAACTGAAATGATTCAAATAACGCTACGATATGTAATACCATACAAATACTTATATATAGGAAGTACCAGCGGCGTATCCACCATGCTTGTATCATATTACACACGCATCGTTACTTAATCACTTACTCAAACCAAACCAACAATGTAAGATGTCTATGTTTAAACCAACTTCCAAATGTATTGAAATAATATTTTAAAATGTTTATGCAAAAATGTAAACCATGTAATGTGTAACCAAAATGATATGTATGGCTATTGAAAACGCATCAACTAAACCATAGATGAAATGCACAAGAACATAGTATTGAAGTAAAACTTGGTTTAAATCAAAGCTATGTTTTGTGGAAATGCATGATCAATGTAAATCATGTAATATGTAAACAAAATGATATGTATGGTAAGTAAAATAAGACTACTTAAACCATAAGTAAAATGTACAAAACAAAGTATTTGAATAAATCAAAAGTTATGCTTTGTAGAATAATGCATGCTTTACTGATACAAACACTTATGCGGTATGTTAAACGCATACATTCAAGCCTTGAGACAGCTGGATAACTATGTAAAAATGAGTTATCAAAAGAATATGTATTCGGATTCGGTCATTCCTTACGTCCAAACAAACCCGAGATTTCAGGAATGGGATTTTTCAAGTCCTATGGTACCACTACCTACTACCGAGCGGCATGATCGGTGTTAATGAATGTAATAAAGACCCGTTAAACAAACCAAATGTCATACCAAAATGTAAGCATGTTTTATGAAGATAATGTACCTAGTATGCTAGAGTAAACATACAAGGTAGAGCTGTAAAACAATGTGTCCATATGTTACTGGAACATATGCAACAGAGGTGCAATGTAAAATAATGTACTAAGCGTGTACTAAATGGACATACATAGCATGTGATGTGATGTGATGTAAAACAATGTACTAAGTATGCACACAATGGGCGTACGTAGCATAAAACACAATGAAATCATGTACTATAAATGTACTAATAAACATAGCAAGTATATGATGTGAAAACAGGAAAGCTTGAAAGTAACAAGTAGGCACATGTGTTCCACCCCAAAACGTTTGGAAAACAGTAAAAGAGGGGTCTATGTACTCACTTGAGAATGCTCAGTAATCCTTGAGTGACAACCAAACAATGCTAGAGATCGCGGATATCAAACGACACCTAATATAGGTAACTATGTTAATAGACCGGACCTAAATCGGAAGATTTAGATAGAATGAGGGTTCGTAAACCAAACGAGTATAGAGACTCGTGCCATATGGTTTAACAAATCCTACATACTAAATGAAACCTAACATAACTGCTTACGACCCATTACGACCCGTTTAGGTAGCTTATGCTACTTTAACGCGTCGTTCACGTGAAACGCGTTCGGACCGCCTAACTAGTCCTGTGACAAGTGTTATATGCCTAAACATGTTACATATTCAGTTATGTGACAAAAGTTTAGGTTACATATGCTTAATTACCAATTATCCATGAAAAGGGTATTCTGGTAATTTACCTAAGGCATATAAATTACCTATCATACAACTACTTAAACGATGTGACCATTAGGTATAACCTCGGAAGGTTATTCCCTATATACTATGGTCACCTAATGTATTTGGTCGGATCCTAATGATCGACCAAACTAGGTCGGGTTCGAAGGTATAAGCGATTTATCAGATCGCTTACCCTTACGACCCTAGACAACGTGGTAATCAGTAGGCATAGTCCCAAGGGACTATAACCATCGTGATTACAATCACGTTGCGAAGTTCAAACGAACTTCGCATTGACCATAAGCTGGTCAACGCTGAAAGTCAAACAAAGTTTGACTTTCGGACTCGAAAACGATAAAAGAACGAAAGAATACTTACGAAGGGTCCCCGAATGCTAATCTCGATTCAAGAATCTCAGGTATGAAACAAAGGTTTCAACTTAGTGTTTCTCAAATCAAAATTCTAGTGATTTTAAAGCATGGGGTGATGGGGTATTTATAGTTTTCGGTCCACCGTTAAGATCGTTTCATGGAAACCGTGCTTTAATTGCATCCGTACAAGTGTCGGAACCTTATGGTGACTAAAATTGATCCTTATCAGCTGACTAAGCATGTGTGAATGTGTGGTGGAGGATTAAACAGCTGCAAACTGCTGTTAAATGCAGTTAATCTGGTCCAGAAGTCGGACGCGGCCCGCTTCAGGGTCAGACAAATGTAATGCGGGCCGCCTGGCCATGTCAGATCAAAAACTTGTTTACAAAATGACAGTTTCAGTCCCTGCACGTGTTTAAGCCCATTTCCGGCACTTCTAAGGCCCGTAAAGCCAACTTTAAGGCCCTAAAATGATGCCTAAACATTGTGGACATGAAACAAGCTCAGAAATATGTCGGATGTTGGTTCGTTTAGCCGTACGAACGCGATGTTCGCTTAATTACGACGGAATGCGCATAAGCGCGAAAAACGATCCAAATGACGCAACGAATGGATTTTTCTTATGCCAACCACTAAAATAAAATATTTTAGTGCTTACATAAATTTTTGGATGTCCGGATGTATTCAGAACGTAAGTTATGCGCGAAAATGCAAATTTGTGGACTTTTTGACACTTTTAGTCCCTGAATGAGCCAAAAGTTTATTTTAGCACACCGAACCTCTCAAAGCCTATTTCTAAGCTATATAAAGGATATTTAAGGTGTGTTTAACTTATGGTCATGTTCCGGAATGTCTGTTACAGTTCAAATTGGCATACTTTCGCAGTTTGTCAACTTTAGTCCCTATAAGCGATTTAACTTGATTTTGACATACCAAAGCCTTCAAAACTTATTTCTAAGTTATGTAAAGGTTATTTAAGGTATGTTAAGCCTATTTCATTATTCCGGAGTGTTCGTTGCATTAAACTGGTTATATCTACGCATCGGTGTGCGTATAACCTTCCAGAAAGCGATTTAGAGTTTGGAATGGAACAAAAATTGATATGTGCAAATGATACACATATTTTTACAAATCCCAAGTATGAAATATAATATTTCATTGGTTTGGTATTTGTTTGATGGCCGTGGAGGCACAGGTGTTACAGTCTCCCCTACTTTAGGAAATTTCATCCCGAAATTTATTTAGAGGAAACTCGTGAGAGTTTAAAACATGAAGTTGAAAAGATCGGACAACATTGGTTAGGGTTCTGAACTTCTAGTAACTTTAATAACATCATGTTTGCAATGTAAGAGGGACACTTATATACAAGTATATGAAGCGCCATTGGTGCGTCCACCGTACCTCCATTACATTGTTGTCATTTTGTTATTGTTGTCGCTATCGGTTCTTATACATAATAAATCTTACTGGGTCTCTGTGCACTAAATTTCATAATTATGTACGCGTCCATAATTAGATAATTTCTTGCACAGTTCACACAATCTATTTTATAATGTGTAGGGTAAAACCAAATGAACAAACCTATGATGAGTGTGACTAGACCGCCATAGAATCCTTTTAATTAAATCAATAAATGATCTAAATAGACTATCAAGGAGTCTGTTCAGCTACATCACTAGATGTCGTTCTTTAACCAAATTGTGAATCAATCTTTTTTACTAGACCACTAAAGGGTCTCTTATGAATCATGGAGTGGTACTATATAATCCAAGGGTCTTAACTATTACATAGAAGCCCATTAAGGATTTAAGGTAGTACCTTTTTGAATATCCTACTACGAATCCCTCATATAAAGATATGAAAGATTCTATGAGGATTTGGATAACGAATATCCAGAGTGTATAAAAACACAAAAATGCATAAAAGAAAACATAAGATGCATACACATAGTCATATAACCACAAAATTGTTTGTTAATTTGTCTTGTTGATTGCGTACATGCATTTAAAGCACACTAGGAATCCAATCCGTGGATTTCATTTGGTACTTTAAACGTTATCAAGAATCTAATTATAAAGATAGAAAGATTCAAAAAGAAAAATTCGATTTCGATTGTAAGGAACCGAAATGTTCGAATTTAGGTACACAAGGAATCCAATTAAGGACTCTGATTTGAATGATGATCATCCACAAGGGTCTAAATGTGTAGATAAAAAGATCCCATATGGATTTTAGAAGTTGAAGATGTTTTGAAACCTTGCACTAGATGTGCTTATGTCAAAACATGAAGTAAGAATGCTTATGAAGTTGAGATGCCTGATATGTCAAGGCGACATATGAAGCAGAATTTGAAAGTTAAGTCAATGTATGAGGAAAAATATTTTTGAAAACTATGCATGGGGTTCTTTTAAGAAAAATGTGTTTAACGTTTTTGAAACCTTATATATAATACTTTTGAAATCATAAAGTAGGTGTATTAGATAGATATATTTACAAAAATGTTTTAAAATCATGCGAGATGAATTTTGAAATTATGTATAAGGTTTTTGAAAGACATGAATGATGCTTTTCGAAATCATGCACTTGATAAGAAAATGTATTGTGTTAATATTGTTTTCAGACTATATGAAACATTTTGAAATTATGAAGGTTGGTTTTGATAACATGGCCAATGTTTTTGAAATAACATAAACAATGCATTTAGAAAAATTGTTTTCAAACTATATGAAATGTTTTGAGATCATGAAGATTGTTTTTGAAATACTTGTACTGTATATGTTGAAAAAATCAAAACGTAATGGGTATGAGATTTGGAAATACCCTTAGTTTTTTAACCAAGGATTCAAAGGCACAGATGTGCAGAAGCATGATTACTCATAATGCCACTTTATTTTCTGTACTTTGTTTCTTAGAGTGAAACGAGTACTTAAAATTTTCGAGCGAATCATGAGCGATCATTTGAAAGAGAGAAATCACAAAAGTAGTTTGCAAGGTACATAGTTTCTTGATGTAGGTATCATAGGAAAAGTCATACACACATGTAACTACACTTGTACATCAGAATTTGTGAACAATAATTTATTTATGAACAAAACAGATTGTTTCACATTACAAGGAAACAAAAGAACAAAAGCATAAGACAGTAACATCTTCTAGTCAACCAACTGCTCATCCGTGGGTTGGATTTGCATTAGCAAGCTTTGGGCAATCCCTTAGGAAATGGCCCATCTCGCCACAGTTGTAGAAAGACCCTGGTGAGAAACGAGCTTGAGCAGAGTTGGCTTGTGGTTGGTTTGGACCACTTTGGTTTGGGGTAAATCGACAAGCATTTGCCCGGTGACCGAGTCGCCCACATGATGCACACAAACGACACTGTAGGTGAGCTAAGTGGTGTGCATTACATTTGTCGCATATTGGTGCTGTTCCCTTGTATTGCTTCTTAGCAGGTGGTGTTGCCACCCGATTAGGTCCTATTTGATTTGGTACTGCTGCTACGCAAACTTTTGCCGTATGACCTTTAAGTCCACAAATTTGGCATTTGCGGCACTTCACACTAGGGTGATGATGAAGGGTACATTGGTTGCACAAGGGTTCTATTCCGTTGTATGGCTTCCTGACTGGTAGTGCTGTCACTTGGCTAGGTCCCGCTTGATTAGATGTAACTGTTGCGGGTTTCCTTGAAGCCTTACGCTTCCTTGATTTTGGTGCTGGCTTGACTTCTGCTTCCTTTGGTGACTCTTGAGTGGCTTCATTGTCGAGACGAGAGGCTTCATTGTTGAGACGAGCCATGGCAATGCCTAGATCCACAGGCTTCAGTATCACCTCGCCTATTTGCTGGGCAAATTTGGCTGTTTGCTCGGACATTTGACCAGTGCTGAGAGGAATAGACATTCTAGAAGAAAATGAAAGACATAGGAAGAAACGAGTGAAAGGTTATTGGATAATCAATACAGAATGGTAACGAATGAAAATTGCGATCATTTGTTTGTTACCTAAGGCAAACAAATGAGATGGTGACAAATCAAAGTAAATGGGTCAAAATAATGTATCGCGAAGACATGCTCGCCTATAAGTGAACACTCATCCCAAGAATTCCCAGGTAAGCACAACTGGTCTCGCGTCTGATGAGATGTATACGAAGTGCTTGCCTAGACAGAAAACCCAGAATACAGGCATTCACCCTTCCAGTTTGCACGTGTTCACATTATTTAAAACCCAAAACATTGACGAGGTTTTGAAAACTCAAAGGGGTTCAAAACCATATAATAGAGAGTTCAAAACCTTACAATAGGGGGTTCAAAACCTAGTAATCAATCATCCTAGAACAGATGATTAGTTTTCAAAGCGGTTTTGAATTTTATGTTCTTGTCGTGGTTGTCGCCTAAGGATAGGTGACAGTATTGTTTTATGACTAAACGCAAGTAAACTCGCGTTAAGGTCCTAGAAAGGTTATAGACTACGTCAAAGTATTACTAATAACCTAATTCCCTATAACCATGAGCTCTGATACCAACTTTTCTGTCACACCCCGACCACGTAAAACAACAAAGCGTGGCGGAAACATCGGGGAGTGTTGTAACAGAATCATTGTTTCATAACACATGGAAATTGAAATATTGTTTTATTGATTAAAGTAGTTACAATGTCTTGACAATCAAAGAAACATAACATAAATAACTAGTCTTGCATCTTTTATTGTCGCTAAGGCCCAAGTCCGCCTAAATGTATCTTGATCAATCCTATGCTTCATTTCCTGAAACACATGTGAAAATAGGTACGTCAGCATAAAAATGCCAGCGAGTACATAGGTTTTGTGAAAATAAGATTCATGACTTCTGTTTAAGAAAATGTTTAGTCATGAACCTTGTAATTTGCTTTGTCTTTGTAAATCATTTGAAAAACAATAAGTTCAGATGATACGTATAAATAAGAGAATAACGCATGGTTAAATGATTAACCATGTAAAATGTGTTTGTATAAGTTAAGTTGTTTGTAAAACAATTTATTGTGAAAAGTATGTTATTTGTATAAAATGTTCTATGTCTCAAACTGAAATGATTCAAATAACGCTACGATATGTAATATCATACAAATACTTATATATAGGAAGTAACAGCGACGTATCCACCATGCTTGTATCATATTACACACGCATCGTTACTTAATCACTTACTCAAACCAAACCAACAATGTAAGATGTCTATGTTTAAACCAACTTCCAAATGTATTGAAATAATATGTTAAAATGTTTATGTAAAAATGTAAACCATGTAATGTGTAACCAAAATGATATGTATGGCTAGTGAAAACGCATCAACTAAACCATAGATGAAATGCACAAGAACATAGTATTGAAGTAAAACTTGGTTTAAATCAAAGCTATGTTTTGTGGAAATGCATGATCAATGTAAATCATGTAATATGTAAACAAAATGATATGTATGGTAAGTAAAATAAGACTACTTAAACCATAAGTAAAATGTACAAAACAAAGTATTAGAATAAATCAAAACTTATGCTTTGTAGAATAATGCATGCTTTACTGATACAAACACTTATGCGGTATGTTAAACGCATACATTCAAGCCTTGAGACAGCCGGATAACTATGTAAAAATGAGTTATCAAAAGAATATGTATTCGGATTCGGTCATTCCATACGTCCCAACAAACCCGAGATTTCAGGAATGGGATTTGTCAAGTCCTATGGTACCACTACCTACTACCGAGCGGCATGATCGGTGTTAATGGATGTAATAAAGACCCGTTAAACAAACCAAATGTCATACCAAAATGTAAGCATGTTTTATGAAGATAATGTACCTAGTATGCTAGAGTAAACATACAAGGTAGAGCTGTAAAACAATGTGTCCATATGTTACTGGAACATATGCAACAGAGATGCAATGTAAAATAATGTACTAAGCATGTACTAAATGGACATACATAGCATGTGATGTGATGTGATGTAAAACAATGTACTAAGTATGCACACAATGGGCGTACGTAGCATAAAACACAATGAAATCATGTACTATAGATGTACTAATAAACATAGCAAGTATATGATGTGAAAACAGGAAAGCTTGAAAGTAACAAGTAGGCACATGTGTTCCACCCCAAAACGTTTGGAAAACAGTAAAAGAGGGGTCTATGTACTCACCTGAGAATGCTCAGTAATCCTTGAGTGACAACCAAACAATGCTAGAGATCGCGGATATCAAACGACACCTAATATAGGTAACTATGTTAATAGACCGGACCTAAATCGGAAGATTTAGATAGAATGAGGGTTCGTAAACCAAACGAGTATAGAGACTCGTGTCATATGGTTTAACAAAGCCTACATACTAAATGAAACCTAACATAACTGCTTACGACCCATTACGACCCGTTTAGGTAGCTTATGCTACTTTAACGCGTCGTTCGCGTGAAACGCGTTCGGACCACCTAACTAGTCCTATGACAAGTGTTATATGCCTAAACATGTTACATATTCAGTTATGTGACAAAAGTTTAGGTTACATATGCTTAATTACCAATTATCCATGAAAAGGGTATTCTGGTAATTTACCTAAGGCATATAAATTACCTATCATACAACTACTTAAACGATGTGACCACTAGGTATAACTGTCACACCCCCAAAATCCACCATGCGGAGTTCCACCGCTTGGAGGCGTGACGTGACCAGGATCGAGCCACCAATCATACTGAACAACGTACTTAAGTAAATAAAGACAACCACAATACGATTGGTGACCAAAAGCTAGCTAACCAAGTTTTTAATTTAGACAGCGGAAGCATAAACATAAGGTTCAAAACATAAGTTCGCAGTTCATAAGTTTAAAGTCCAACACATAGGTTTAATAAGTTCATAATGTTTTAAATATTAAACACTGGACATAACCGTCCGTACACCACAACGACTTCTTCCTCGTGCAAGCTCCAAATGTTTAGCGACCTGTAAGGCATGTAACAACGAGTCAACAACAAAGTTGAGTGAATTCACAGTTGGTTGTTTAGTTATAGCATTCGTTTCGTAAATCATCTATTCGTTTTGAAAACCATGTATCGTATAAGTTTGCATCGCGGTCTTTCTGACATGTTTGCGAAGATTAGTGGGGGTTTCCCATGTGTTACTAGACCACGCGTATCGACTGCTACGAAAATGTAAGAGGTGCCCTAAGTCAATGTCTATCAGCATTGACCATTTGCCCATAGTCCATTAGTACATGCCCGTCCGACTGGCACAGTGTGAGGTTTGTTAAACCTAATAGCGCTATTAACTAATGACCCGCTCGCCATAGGCCTCGGCGATTAAGTCGATAATTGAGGGACTTAAAGTGATAGAGTTGATGGTCTTATGATCGTGTACGTAGGTTTTACGTACGTGCCCTTCAATCCGAGGACAGTGGTAAGTATGAGTGTACGTAGGTTTTACGTACGTGCCCTTCAATCCGAGGACAGTAAAAATAGTTTAATAGTAATGATAGTACAAGTAGTTATTCAATCCCATTCCCAACCCCTGGGAATCCCATGCCTTAGAAAGAGTGTGAACTCACCTCGGTTTGCTCGGTTAGGTTCTCAAATATAGTTAACAGTCAAGGTCGGTCAATCTCGTCCTAATAAGGTATGGATAACAATCAGTTTCTCATGCATAACACGTATCCTACGTATGGTTTATTTGCACATTACTTCGTCTACATAACAGGTACACACTTTAACAATTTATGCTCATATAAACCTCCCATCCATTCCCCACTCATAAACAAACATACTATATTGCACGTAACACACATAACATCTTAGATCATTCACCGATAGCATACTCGACATTTATACACGCAAGTCACAACTTATGTCAATTCAGCATTTATATTCGAAACCGGCTGTATTCGGACATTTAAATAAAATACTTAACTTATTCCAAAAATTCCCAAATTTTTACGGAACATCCTAATCGACCCACAAATTATTGTGTAAAAATATCGGGGTCTAGTTCATTATCAGTAATTTATAGAAAATCGTTTACCGAACTGTGATCAGATTTGTTACATTCTGATCACAGTTTACGGAAAAATTCGTCAAAAATTCCTCATAGGTCCGTTTATCGAAATTCCAGTTCGAGGGTCACAAATACATCCGTGACCATTTTTGATAAAAGTTTCAGGGGCTGGTTCGGTAAAGGTTTTAAGTTGTGATCGAAAACGTACAGCCCAATTTTCTGCAGTAAAAATCAGCCTTAGCTGCTGTCACGAAAACAGATTTTTAAAATAGTAACCGACCTCAGAAAAATACGATTCCTGCGCCATTTTCTTCGTTTTTCTAAATGACACGATTTAGGATTTTGAAACTCCGTTTTTCGAGTTTTTAAAGTCCGTTTACAGCCTGTTGAAGGCGGCTGGAAAAGTACATCAGCAAGTTGTTTCGCGGTTTAAACATTACTAAATCGCATCAACGAGAGTCCGAACAATGGATTTAACAAGAAAACAACTTTTTAACATCAAGTATGATTTAACCAACCCTCAAACCAACAAGATTCCGCTTCATAAATTCATACACAAGTAAACTTTTATGTAGATTTTATATTCATAACACATGCTTCATATTTTTCTAGTGTTCTTGTAATCTTGTAGTTTAAACAACAATACATCATGCTATATGCCATAATTTTCGAACAAGATGAAATCAAGTGCAAGGAACTTACTACTAGCCTCTAGCTAGGGAAGAATCTTGTGTGAAAATGATGAGAAAAAGATGATGAAAAATACTAGAACAATGCTCCTTTGAAACCCTTTCAAGTTGCACCTTCCATGGATCATTTCTAAGCTTTGAATGGACAATGTAATGAAGAAGATGGTGATGTTTAAGGTGGTGATGGTGTTCTTGGTTTGGGGCAGCCGATCAAGAGGGAGGGAGAAGTGAATGGAGTGTGATGTGAATCTTGTTGAAAGATATGAGATGACATGAATGATCTACATGCCATACTCTTATAAGATTACTTCAACCTTATGGCAGCTCCTACAAGCAAGGATCTATTATTATATTAGGATATAATCTAATCAAATATTTTGATGATTTGTGTGGGTCCATCATGGAACCGAAAATCGGTTTTTAGGGGGGGGGGGGGGGGCTTTGTGTAACATTGTGACTAAATGGGTAATTGATAGTTATATATCAAGTATGGACTTATATGTGTAGTGAATTGATTTTTAATAGGTGTTATGATAAACGGGGATCATGACTAGCCAAGAATAATAAAACAATGTGTCTGCCAAAAATTTAGTGTCTCGGGTAATGTCCGGTTATTCGGACACTGTTCCGTTAAATTGTTTAATTGTTCCGTAAGGCGTCTTATTTATATATTTTTGTAACGAAATAAATTCCTAACACATAGGAAAATACACCGGACCATTTAGTGACTTTTCTGTATACTACCTGTATGTTAACATGCTCCTGTAAGTATAGTTCAGTAATCAGAGAGCAGTTAAATATTTCAACACAGTCACCAAGCACTTAAATTATTATTAAATAAATTGTACGGAATACATGTAAATTGAGGGTTGTCACATTCTCCCCCTGTTAAGAGAATTTCGTCCCGAAATTTAGCGCGTGGTTACTGAGGAAGCTAGTTAAGTTGCGTTGTTTTCCTGATTTTCCTGGGGTGTCACATCATCCCCCCGTTGATTTGGAATTTCGTCCCAAAATTCTGCAGTAGCTTCAGCCTCAGTAGTGGTTGCGTTTTTCTTAAACAGTTGGGGATACTTGAGTTTCATTTGGTCTTCTCGTTCCCAGGTATACTCTGGGCCACGACGAGCATTCCAACGAACTCGGACCAGAGGTATCCTGGTATGCTTGAGGATCTTAACATCTTGATCCGTAATCTCTACTAGTTCCTCGACGAATCGCAGTTGTTCGTCGATAGTGAGTTCCTCCAGAGGAACTATGAGGGTCTCATCTGACAGACACTTCTTCAGATTCGACACATGGAAAACATTGTGAACTCCGCTGAGTTCTTCAGGTAGATCCAACCTGTAGGCGACTTTGCCAATTTTCTCGATGACTTCGAATGGTCCGACATAACGCGGATTGAGTTTGCCTCGTTTGCCAAAGCGGACTACACCTTTCCAAGGTGAGACTTTGAGTAGCACTCGATCCCCAACCTGGAGCTCGAGTGGTTTTCTTCCCTTATCAGCATAGCTTTTCTGACGGTCACGAGCTGCCGCCATTCGCTGTCGTATCTGAGCAATTTTCTCGGTGGTATCTACCACAAGTTCTGGGCCAGTGATTTGGCTGTCACCAACTTCTGCCCAACAGAGAGATGATCTGCATTTGAGTCCGTACAATGCCTCAAACGGAGCGGCTTGGATGCTGGTGTGGTAGCTGTTGTTGTACGAAAACTCCACTAGCGGGAGGTGCCTTTCCCAGCCATTACCAAAATCGATTACACATGCCCTAAGCATGTCTTCAAGGGTTTGGATGGTGCGTTCAGATTGCCCATCCGTCTGCGGGTGATAAGCGGTGCTCATATCTAAACGTGAGCCAACGGACTTGTGTATTGCTTGCCATAGTTCAGAAGTAAAACGTGCGTCACGATCAGATATAATAGAGGTTGGCACTCCGTGCTTCGATACCACTTCCTTTAGGTAAATGTCTGCAAGAGTAGAAAACTTATCCGTTTCTTTGATAGCCAGAAAATGTGCAGACTTGGTCAGTCGATCTACGATCACCCAAATGGTATCGTTTCCGCGTTGAGATCTGGGCAGGCCGGTAACGAAATCCATGGAAATTTGCTCCCATTTCCATCTCGGGATCTCTGGTTGTTGAAGTAGGCCTGATGGTTTCTGATATTCAGACTTGACTCTCGCACAAGTCAAGCACTTGCTGACGTAGGTTGCTATGTGGGCTTTCATGCCAGGCCACCAGTATGTGGTTTTAAGTCGTGGTACATCTTATCCGAACCAGGATGTACTGAATAACGAGACTTATGTGCTTCATCCATCACAAGCTCGCGTAAGTTGCCATAGAGTGGAACCCAAATACGCCCTGTTACATAGTAGGCGTCGTCTTCCTTTTGTTCTAGCCACTGCCTCGATCCTCGTAGGGACTCAGCCCTGATGTTCTCTGTTTTCAATGCTTCAACCTCAGCATCGCGAATCTGAGCGGGAAGGTTAGATTGGATGGTAAGCTGTAGAGCACGTACACGCCTAGGTATGGTATCCTTTCGACTGAGGGCGTCTGCCACCACATTGGCTTTGCCCGGATGGTACCTGATCGCTCATTCGTAATCGCTCAAGAGCTCAACCCATCGGCGTTGACGCATGTTTAACTCCTTTTGCTTGAAAATATGCTCGAGACTCCTGTGATCGGTGTAAATGGTGCACTTGCTACCGTACAGGTAATGTCTCCATATCTTAAGCGCGAATACAACTGCTCCCAGCTCCAGATCGTGAGTAGTGTAGTTTCTTTCGTGAACTTTAAGTTGGCGCGATGCGTAGGCAGTGACCTTGTCACGTTGCATCAATACGCAACCAAGTCCTTGGATGGAAGCGTCGCAATAAACCACGAAATCATCGGTGCCTTCGGGCAATGAGAGGATAGGCGCGCTACAAAGTCTATCCTTTAGATGTTGAAATGCGGACTTTTGTGCATCTCCCCAATGATAGATGACACCCTTCTGAGTCAGTGAAGTGAGAGGTTGCGCAATCTTGGAGAAGTCTTTGATAAACCTTCTGTAGTATCCTGCCAAACCCAAGAATTGGCGGATTTCTTTTGGTGTGCGGGGTGCAGGCCAGTTCTTGATTGAGTCAACCTTGGATGGATCAACACGAATCCCATCCTTGTTTACCACATGGCCTAGAAAGTGGACTTCGCGAAGCCAGAAGTCACATTTCGAAAACTTGGCATACAACTGCTCCTTTCGAAGAAGTTCAAGCATAAGTCGCAGATGCCGCTCGTGTTCCTCCCGACTCTTAGAATAGATCAGGATATCATCAATGAACACAATAACGAACTTATCCAGGTAAGGCTTACATACTCGGTTCATGAGATCCATGAAGACCGCTGGTGCATTCGTCAGCCCGAATGGCATAACCAGAAACTCGTAATGGCCGTAACGAGTTCTGAATGCTGTTTTGGAGACGTCCTCATCTCAGACCCTCAGCTGATGGTATCCCGATCTCAAATCAATCTTGGAGTAATAGCTTGACCCTTGCAACTGGTCGAATAAGTCGTCAATACGTGGAAGAGGATAACGATTCTTCACAGTCACCTTGTTGAGTTCGCGGTAGTTAATACACATTCTGAAGGTACCATCTTTCTTCTTTACGAACAAGACTGGAGCTCCCCAGGGCGAAGAGCTAGGACGAATAAAACCCTTTTCCAAGAGTTCTTGTAGTTGTGTGGACAGTTCTTCGAGTTCTGATTGAGCTAGACGATATGGTTCTCGAGCTACTGGTGCTGCTCCAGGAGCTAGTTCGATTTGAAATTCAACTTGGCGATGAGGAGGAAGACCAGGTAATTCCTCGGGAAATACCTCAGGAAAATCGCGCACAATAGGAATGTCTTCAATTCTCTTCTCTTCCGTGGATGTGTCAGTGACGAGCGCTAGAATGGCAGTGTGGCCCTTTCGTAGACATTTCTGGGCCTTAAGGAAAGAGATGATGCCTTCGAGAGCACCACTCTTGTCACCACGAATCACGATGGGTTCTTTATCAGAACGAGGAATGCGGACGATTTTCTCCTTGCAAACAATCTCCGCTTGATGATGAGATAGCCAATCCATCCCAATAACAACGTCGAAACTACCAAGTGTGATAGGAATAAGATCGATAGAGAAAGTCTGACCGGCTAAGACGAGGTTACAACCTTTAACTACGTGTGTGGCTTCAACACTTTTACCATTTGCTAGCTCTACCGCGTGTTTGGTGTTCAAAAGTGTTGGGGTACGTTTAAGCATTTGACTAACTTTTAGAGACACATAACTGGTATCGGCACCCGAATCAAATAAGACAGTAACAAAGAAGTCATCCAGAAGAAACTTACCCATCACAACGTTGGGATCGTTCCTTGCGTCACCTTGACCAATCACGAAAGCACGACCCCTTGCTCCATTACCATTGTTGTTACCCCCGTTGTTGCCTCCATTGTTATTCCCGTTTCCCTGGTTGTTGTTGTTGTTTTGATTCTGGTTAAGCTGGGGACAGTTCTTCTTAAAGTGGCCTTCAGCGCCACACTGAAAGCATCCTTTATTTCCCTGCTGATGTTGCTGCTGGTGGTTCTGTGGGGCTTGTTGTTGTTGGCGATTCTGATTCGCAGGACGCGGGCTCCAGCAATCCCTAGCTTCATGACCCAACTTATGACATCTCTGACAACGACCTTTGTTGCACTGACCACTATGGTGTCTGTTACATTAGTTGCACTTTCGGTGGTTTCCTCGATACCCACCATGTCCTTGATTACCGGAGGATTGCTGACCAGGACTCTGGTAGTCATCAGTCTTTCGTTGCTGAGATTGAACCGAAGCAGAACCCTTACTGGAGTTTCCATCCCATTTTCGCTTGTTGTCGGTAAGTACATCAGAAGTAGTTGTGGCACTGATACGTTTGGGTAACCGGTTTTGCTCCACCGCCTGGTCGGTGAGTCGATGAGCCAACTTGATAATTTGCTGAATTGTACCCAGGTTGGCTGAAGTTACGTGACTTTGAATCTCTGGTACAAGGCCATTGAGGTACAGCTTGATCGTTTGATGGGAGGGTCCACCATAGTTGGACACAGGATGGCCAGTTCGTTTGACTTCTTAGTATACGCTTCAATCTCAGACCCCGTCATCTTTAGATGGTAAAATTCCACTTCTAGCTTGTGGATATCATCCCGACTACAGTACTCCTCCTTGATCAGCTCTTTAAAACCATTCCAGGGTGTGGCATTAGCAACTGCCAGTCCTAGTAGTTGAACCTGCGCCTTCCACCAGGTTAACGCAGCTCCTTCAAGTGTTCCGGTAGCATATTTCACCCTACGGTCTTCGGGGCATTCGCACATTTCGAAAACTGACTCAAGCTTTTCAAACCAGTGAAGAAGGCCCACTGCTCCTTCGGTGCCACTGAAAGTGGTAGGTCGGCAGTCCATGAACGTCTTGAACGTGCACACAGGAGGCTGAGCATGTTGACCTGTTGTGCGAGAATAAAAGACAAAGTTAAGCACGAGCGTTGGTTTGCGAAGGTAGGATCTAAACATCCTAAGGTGAGTTGATATGGCAGGTTATACCTCCTGCAGGAACAGCTGCGAGTGCCTCAGCAACTCGTTCGTTGATCAAAGCCGTTAGCTGGGCTTGAGTTAGGTTCAAACGTCCACCCATGATCTTCACAACGAAATAACGTAGGTGAGAAAAGTGTCGCGAAAGTGTGTAAGTGTGGGACGATAGTGGAGAGTAAGCACGCAAGGTTCAAATAGCAATTACCACATTATCTAATGCACAGTGAGAACTATCTAACCGACAATATAACATAAATCATACCACTTATGGTGTCGAGTCTTGCACGTGGAGCGAAGCGTCGTTGTGGATTGTTGAGCACTGTATAGGTTATAGTCTGGTTTTATCAAAAAGCTTTTCCCTTTTTAAAACCAAGTTCACTATAACCAATGGCTCTGATACCAATCTGTCACACCCCCAAAATCCACCATGCGGAGTTCCACCGCTTGGAGGCGTGACGTGACCAGGATCGAGCCACCAATCATACTGAACAACGTACTTAAGTAAATAAAGACAACCGCAATACGATTGGTGACCAAAAGCTAGCTAACCAAGTTTTTAATTTAGACAGCGGAAGCATAAACGTAAGGTTCAAAACATAAGTTCGCAGTTCATAAGTTTAAAGTCCAACACATAGGTTTAATAAGTTCATAATGTTTTAAATATTAAACACTGGACATAACCGTCCGTACACCACAACGACTTCTTCCTCATGCAAGCTCCAAATGTTTAGCGACCTGTAAGGCATGTAACAACGAGTCAACAACAAAGTTGAGTGAATTCACAGTTGGTTGTTTAGTTATAGCATTCGTTTCGTAAATCATCTATTCCTTTTGAAAACCATGTATCGTATAAGTTTGCATCGCGGTCTTTCTGACATGTTTGCGAAGATTAGTGGGGGTTTCCCATGTGTTACTAGACCACGCGTATCAACTGCTACGAAAATGTAAGAGGTGCCCTAAGTCAATGTCTATCAACATTGACCCTTTGCCCATAGTCCATTAGTACACGCCCGTCCGACTGGCACGGTGTGAGGTTTGTTAAACCTAATAGCGCTATTAACTAATGACCCGCTCGCCATAGGCCTCGGCGATTAAGTCGATAATTGAGGGACTTAAAGTGATAGAGTTGATGGTCTTATGATCGTGTACGTAGGTTTTACGTACGTGCCCTTCAATCCGAGGACAGTAGTAAGTATGAGTGTACGTAGGTTTTACGTACGTGCCCTTCAATCCGAGGACAGTAAAAATAGTTTAATAGTAATGATAGTACAAGTAGTTATTCAATCCCATTCCCAACCCCTGGGAATCCCATGCCTTAGAAAGAGTGTGAACTCACCTCGGTTTGCTCGGTTAGGTTCTCAAATATAGTTAATAGTCAAGGTCGGTCAATCATGTCCTAATAAGGTACGAATAACAATCAGTTTCTCATGCATAACACGTATCCCACGTATGGTTTATTTGCACATTACTTCGTCCACATAACAGGTACACACTTTAACAATTTATGCCCATATAAACCTCCCATCCATTCCCCACTCATAAACAAACATACTATATTGCACGTAACACACATAACATGTTAGATCATTCACCGATAGCATACTCGACATTTATACACGCAAGTCACAACTTATGTCAATTCAGCATTTATATTCGAAACCGGCTGTTTTCGGACATTTAAATAAAATACTTAACTTATTCCAAAAATTCCCAAATTTTTGCGGAACGTCCTAATCGACCCACAAATTATTGTGTAAAAATATCGGGGTCTAGTTCATTATCAGTAATTTATAGAAAATCGTTTACCGAACTGTGATCAGATTTGTTACATTCTGATCACAGTTTACGGAAAAATTCGTCAAAAATTCCTCATAAGTCCCTTTATCGAAATTCCAGTTCGAGGGTCACAAATACATCCATGACCATTTTTGATAAAAGTTTCAGGGGCTGGTTCGGTTCAGGTTTTAAGTTGTGATCGAAAACGTACAGCCCAATTTTCTGCAGTAAAAATCAGCCTTAGCTGCTGTCACGAAAACAGATTTTTAAAATAGTAACCGACCTCAGAAAAATACGATTCGAGCGCCATTTTCTTTGTTTTTCTAAATGACACGATTTAGGCTTTTGAAATTCCATTTTTCGAGTTTTTAAAGTCCGTTTACAGCCTGTTGAAGGCGGCTGGAAAAGTACATCAGCAAGTTGTTTCGCGGTTTAAACATTACTAAATCGCATCAACGAGTGTCCGAACAATGGATTTAACAAGAAAAAAACTTTTTAACATCAAGTATGATTTAACCAACCCTCAAACCAACAAGATTCCGCTTCATAAATTCATACACAAGTAAACTTTTATGTAGATTTTATATTCATAACACATGCTTCATATTTTTCTAGTGTTCTTGTAATCTTGTAGTTTAAACAACAATACATCATGCTATATGCCATAATTTTCGAACAAGATGAAATCAAGTGCAAGGAACTTACTACTAGCCTCTAGCTAGGGAAGAATCTTGTGTGAAAATGATGAGAAAAAGATGATGAAAAATACTAGAACAATGCTCCTTTGAAACCCTTTCAAGTTGCACCTTCCATGGATCATTTCTAAGCTTTGAATGGACAATGTAATGAAGAAGATGGTGATGTTTAAGGTGGTGATGGTGTTCTTGGTTTGGGGCAGCCGATCAAGAGGGAGGGAGAAGTGAATGGAGTGTGATGTGAATCTTGTTGAAAGATATGAGATGACATGAATGATCTACATGCCATACTCTTATAAGATTACTTCAACCTTATGGCACCTCCTACAAGCAAGGATCTATTATTATATTAGGATATAATCTAATCAAATATTTTGATGATTTGTGTGGGTCCATCATGGAACCGAAAATCGGTTTTTAGGGGGGGGGGGGGTTTGTGTAACATTGTGACTAAATGGGTAATTGATAGTTATATATCAAGTATGGACTTATATGTGTAGTGAATTGATTTTTAATAGGTGTTATGATAAACGGGGATCATGACTAGCTAAGAATAATAAAACAATGTGTCTGCCAAAAATTTAGTGTCTCGGGTAATGTCCGGTTATTCGGACACTGTTCCGTTAAATTGTTTAATTGTTCCGTAAGGCGTCTTATTTATATATTTTTGTAACGAAATAAATTCCTAACACATAGGAAAATACACCGGACCATTTAGTGACTTTTCTGTATACTACCAGTATGTTAACATGCTCCTGTAAGTCTAGTTCAGTAATTAGAGAGCAGTTAAATATTTCAACACAGTCACCAAGCACTTAAATTATTATTAAATAAATTGTACGGAAGACATGTAAATTGAGGGTTGTCACATTCTCCCCCTGTTAAGAGAATTTCGTCCCGAAATTTAGCGCGTGGTTACTGAGGAAGCTAGTTAAGTTGCGTTGTTTTCCTGATTTTCCTGGGGTGTCACAATAACCTCGGAAGGTTATTCCCTATATACTATGGTCACCTAATGTATTTGGTTGGATCCTAATGATCGACCAAACTGGGTCGGGTTCGAAGGTATAAGCGATTTATCAGATCGCTTACCCTGAAGACCCTAGACAACGTGGTAATCAGTAGGCATAGTCCCAAGGGACTATAACCATCGTGATTACAATCACGTTGCGAAGTTCAAACGAACTTCGCATTGACCATAAGCTGGTCAACGCTGAAAGTCAAACAAAGTTTGACTTTCGGACTCGAAAACGATAAAAGAACGAAAGAATACTTACGAAGGGTCCCCGAATGCTAATCTCGATTCAAGAATCTCAGGTATGAAACAAAGGTTTCAACTTAGAGTTTCGCAAATCAAAATTCTAGTGATTTTAAAGCATGGGGTGATGGGGTATTTATAGTTTTCGGTCCACCGTTAAGATCGTTTCATGGAAACCGTGCTTTAATCGCATCCGTACAAGTGTCGGAACCTTATGGTGACTAAAATTGATCCTTATCAGCTGACTAAGCATGTGTGAATGTGTGGTGGAGGATTAAACAGCTGCAAACTGCTGTTAAATGCAGTTAATCTGGTCCAGAAGTCGGACGCGGCCCGCTTCAGGGTCAGACAAATGTAATGCGGGCCGCCTGGCCATGTCAGATCAGAAACTTGTTTACAAAATGACAGTTTCAGTCCTTGCACGTGTTTAAGCCCATTTCCGGCACTTCTAAGGCCCGTAAAGCCAACTTTAAGGCCCTAAAATGATGCCTAAACATTGTGGACATGAAACAAGCTCAGAAATATGTCGGATGTTGGTTCGTTTAGCCGTACGAACGCGATGTTCGCTTAATTACGATGGAATGCGCATAAGCGCGAAAAACGATCCAAATGACGCGACGAATGGATTTTTCTTATGCCAAACACTAAAATAAAATATTTTAGTGCTTACATAAATTTTTGGATGTCCGGATGTATTCAGAACGTAAGTTATGCGCAAAAATGCAAACTTGTGCACTTTTTGACACTTTTAGTCCCTGAATGAGCCAAAAGTTTATTTTAGCACACCGAACCTCTCAAAGCCTATTTCTAAGCTATATAAAGGATATTTAAGGTATGTTTAACTTATGGTCATGTTCCGGAATGTCTGTTACAGTGCAAATTGGCATACTTTCGCAGTTTGTCAACTTTAGTCCCTGTAAGCGATTTAACTTGATTTTGCCATACCAAAGCCTTCAAAACTTATTTCTAAGTTATGTAAAGGTTATTTAAGGTATGTTAAGCCTATTTCACTATTCCGGAGTGTTCGTTGCATTAAACTGGTTATATCTACGCATCGGTGTGCGTATAACCTTCTAGAAAGCGATTTAGAGTTTGGAATGGAACAAAAATTGATATGTGCAAATGATACACATATTTTTACAAATCCCAAGTATGAAATATAATATTTCATTGGTTTGGTATTTGTTTGATGGCCGTGGAGGCACAGGTGTTACACATTAAGTCTAAATCAACATAGTATTTAGAACTCTTATCACTTCATATCACGCGTAATTGCCATATCATTCGAATACACGTTTTCACTCTAAATTCAATACTTTGGTTCTCATTTAGGCATTTTAACAAACACCTAATGTGCATAATTTCACATTTTTACTAACTAGTTTATAATTAGTTATTTTCACCAAGATTTACATAACAATCAAACCTCTAAGTCTAGTGTTCATGAATTACATCAAGAACTTATATTATAACAATCAATTTTCATCAATTTAACACTCTAATCCGAGTGTTCATCATATTATGAAAACCCATTTCAAGACATGTATGTTCCACACTCAAACTTGCAAATTGTTCAAGTATCTTGTTTCTACTAACAACTATGATGATTATAAACATGTGCATATCATCATCTTCACTACATAATCAAAACCCACTTAGCACATAATAGGGTAATTTTCAAATCCCTAGTTTTAACACCAATTTTCCAAGTTTTTCAACTAGGGTTTGTTTCTAAACAAAGATTTCATCACAATAGCACTCATAGATTCAACATTCATTCCAGAATTTCGATTATGATTATTCATCATAATCTCAAAGTATCACCAAATCATAAAATTCTACATACCTTGTAATCCCCACGACTAGGTGATCACGAATTTGTAATCATCCAGGCGATTTGGGTTTGATTTGAGCATCAATTTGAGAGATTCTTGAGGGACTAGGGTTTTGAGCAAGAGAGCCTTCCCTGGCTCTGGTTGAAGTCGCAGAAACACACACACACGTATGTGTGTGTGTTTTGTTTATTTAATTTGTTTTAATAAAACTTTATCCCATTTGCCCATGTTTAGTCCCTCAACTTTACACAAGTTATTTAAAGGTATTCCAGCCATATTTGTTCTATTATGTCAAGACACTAACTAACTAGGTTAATATTCCTAGTTACTTGGTGGGTCCCGGGAATTATAACCCGTTATATTTTAAGTCCCGTTAACTCGGGCTCTTATAAATTCCATTCCCTAAAACTTTGATTCGCTTGTATTTACTATTAGTATTTCTTATTTAAACCCAAATATTTACCGGGTTATTTTTACTACTAACGGTACTTTACCCGTCTTTTAGTATTAACGGAGTTTTGATTACCAATCCCGTTTTCGGGGTGTTACAAGTCTACCCCCCTTAGAGAGGTTTCGTCCTCGAAACCTTTTCTTGCATAATTCATTGAGTTTATACTCAATGCATTTGATTCGAGAAATCTTTTAAACATTGCTTATATTTTTAACCAATTGTTAGTATTACCAGATAAGTATGGTAATATCTTTTTGGTTAATATCTTTTTCGTTATTTCCACTAGTTTAATTAACTTGGTGATATCCATCACTTTCGTATACCATCGAATTCTTTATGAATCCGTTACTTTGACCCGTTTAAAGGTCTTTAGTGAAATCTTTCACTTTTAGCAACAAGTTCTTTTATTTTCAAATTTATTTATTTATTTGGTTCAATTATACCGAATCTACCACTTGCAAGCAAACCAAATTTCCTGATTTGAATTGCTGACCTTAACCGGTCTCACTAACTAGACTTATTAGTTCAGTTACTTTTACCGCTCGCCTGGTTATAACGTGATTCTACCTCACATTTCATTTCTTAACCGTGATCGTGTCACATTATGTTTAATTCATATCAACCTTTCATTTCCAAAAACATCACTTTTTCGAATATATCGTCTTGCGCCTATTAGTGTCAAGACTTGTATCCTTCATGCTTACTATTTAAATTCCTATCAGAATTTCTATTTGTAAAAACATTATTTCTTACTAAAACCGAAGTTTTAGTTTAGGATGTTCTCTTTATCTTTTGTCAATTATCCGTACCAGGATTTTGACAGTCCATAATTTATTCTTTTACAGTCTTAGTTTCATGCGGGGATTCTCTACTGGTTCCCTTGCTTGTCTAAGTAACCCTCAGATTCTTTCACTTAGCCTCGTAGGCTATTTCTTTAGGCTTTTGCCTCTTTAGGGCGTTGCCTTTATGTCCCTTTTATGTTTGAAAATTTATTTATTTTCACATCAAAAGTTCGTTCACTCCGACTGTGACTCGTGTCTGCAATCATTTCATATTCAATTCCGACCCATTACATGGGTTCATTAATATCTCGCGCTTTCCTTCATTCGGTTTGCGCCCATATTTGAATTCAATCTCGTCCCATTACCGGGCTCATTATCCTTTCCAATGTTACGTTTTACCTATCCCGTTTAACTTGTTCGTGTTAAAATTCGTCACTTATGAATGTCAAACTTCAATATTTGTTCGACCCGTTCAACTTTAAAATAGTTGAACATGATTTATCAAAACTTCTATTTACTTTATCTTGTCATCTTTTAGTCATGACTCAAAACCCAAGTCTTTTAACTTTCCATCCGAGTTCCCGTTTCTCGGTCTACGCATGTGTTTCAATCCTTACCCACCAACCGGGTGTTTTACCGAAGTCATTATCAATGCACCCCTTCCAGTATGCATTAAGACTTCATTTCGATTTGCTTGGTCATCTTAGCGAAATCCGTCGCTTTTATTCGACCATGTCTTTTATTCTTTACTTGACCACCATTGGCGGCCTTATTAATTATAAGCGACGATTATCATTGTTATCTTTGCTTTATTACGACTAAAGTTAACAACCTTGGTTATCTTTTTCGTGTGGGTAACACCTTTGTTTTTTTTTTTTGTTTTTTTTTTTTTGTGACCCGGCGGATCATCTATACTTTGGTTTTACTTGCCCATTTCGTTCACCATGGCCCTTTCGTCCAGGATGACTTATTTTCTTGAATTTTCTTTTGATCATTCATTTATATTATCATTTACATTAATCCTTGTCCCTTCTATCGGGCTCATTATCCTAATGTAATACGCTTCCGTCACCCGGCTATGCGTTTACATTATTTTCAACTATTTTGTTCATTTGTTTCCTTTAGGTACTTTTTAATTTGTCCCATTCACCCCGTCCTTACTACATCGGATGTGAATGTATCCGCTATAAGAAGTTAATGGTATCATATGCCACTACTTACTTGGCCAGAGTAAGCGATTAACACATGACACGCATGACCCTTTTTATAGTTTTCACATCACGCCCTATGTAAGTAATACGTCTGTTTATTTCTCTTGGAAACAATATCCTGGATAGGTATTCTATTCAGGTTTGCCCAAGTTTTCAATCTAAATCTGCAACTATCAGTTTCTACGTATTGGTTGCATGTTTATATTCATGCAATAATTTAAACGTGCACCTGGTAATTGCTTGCCCTAACGGGCTTTTCTTGCCATTAGCCTTGCTCGCGACCATCACGCGATTTGGGTCCTTGATGAGCATGCTCTCCTTGTCATATCTCGGACCGTTCCATCATCATATCCACAATTCGTTTGACTCTCGCCATCTTCAAACGCGAGTGTCCTTCAATTAAAACATTCACAAAAGTTAGTAACATCAACTCCAATAATCGCCCGTATTCTAATACAAGGCTTTTCTACCATACACGTCAACGCGCGTATTTTCGTCAACTATATCAATCATTTCAATTGGGGTAACGTGTATCACACGATAGCCCTATGTGTTGTTTACAACACTTTAGCATGCTAAACTATTAACATACATGTACTTACCGGATTTGTGATCAAGCCTCGAACCGAACACCAATCTTTATCAAGAGCGTAAGGTTTAAGTCCAAGCATAGCTTTCCCGCCATACTTGAATCTCTTAAACCAAGGCTCTGATACCAACTTGTAACACCCTGGTTATTATTTAACGTTTATCATATAATTTAAACTCATAAGCATGTAATTACAGTCACAATTATACTGAAAATACGGGCTTGCTAAAAGCTCTTTACAATTTATAATGATATAACATAATGTGATTTAATACGTCGTTTTAAAATAACGACGGAACAACTTGCGGAAGCTTTATTTAACATGTGTTCAGTTCTTGCTTGACGCTTGATCTTCATCCGGGCTCTCGACATACACCTGTGTTCAAAACCAACTCAACAGTTAGTTTTGATAATTTAAATAACGGTACCAGACAAGATAAATGATAATGGAAAGAAATCCCAAAGATAATCTCTTGATCCAAAACATTGAATTTCAAGTTTCCCTCCACCGTAACTTACGGTGGCACCGTAAGTTACGGTGGTCTCTGTTTAAGACTTTCCCCACCGTAACTCAGGGGGAGACTGCCGTAAAGAATTCAACTCCACCGTAACTTACGGTGACACCGTAAGTTACGGTGGTCCCTGTATTCAGCCTTTTCCATTTGCCGCTTAATGACACGAAAACTTCCGTATCTTTCTATTCGTAAGTCCGTTTGACCTACCGTTTCTTCCTACGTGTTTGTAATTTGATTCTCCATCATATGGAGTTAAAATCCGACATTCGGCTTAACAAAATTTAAGACTTTTAAGTCTTCGGCTTATTACCCTTTATACTAAATTTTGACCCGTTTATGCATTTTATCAAACAAACGTATTTATTCGATTCTTGTATCTCATACACTTCTTCAAATAAATGTTATATACCATATTAGGTTCTAATCATAGGTTTATTACACAAATTAAACCCGTTTTCGCTCGTATGCTTATTTTGACCCGTTAAGGGTATTTAAGCACTTTAAAGCTTGAAATCGCTTTCATTCTTTTCTAGCATCTTATTCCTACATTTCTTATCAAGAAATCTTCCACTACAACTATATGTGTGTGGATTTCAATGTGTATATCTATATGTTCTGAGTTTTACCCTTCGGATTGCTATTTTACGGCAAGACAAAAATAGAAGTATTTGAGTAACATATCACATCTTTCAACTTCTATACTTATTCTAAGTATTTACCTAGTCATAAAACTCGTTTCCAAACAACCTCTAAGGGTCGTTTGTTCCATTTAGCCTACAAGGTCGTTTTGGTCGATTTTAGTCCTTTTATGACGAAGGACTCTCCCTCAAATTATTCGACCAAAATAGCACTTTAACTACAACATAATTATGCGTACCTGGCCCGGATCAACAAGTAGACCCGGTTTATACCTCGTTTTTATTATCACACCATCAATGATGACGCAATTATCCGACTTGCTAATCGGTCATGTTAACATAAGACTTGACAACCACATTAGTCGATATTGTCAAATGGTGATATCACCACCATTCGACCCGTTTGGACTATATGTCCAACA
Organism: Helianthus tuberosus; assembly: GCA_030545235.1. Lineage (NCBI taxonomy): Eukaryota > Viridiplantae > Streptophyta > Magnoliopsida > Asterales > Asteraceae > Helianthus > Helianthus tuberosus. The sequence continues at coordinate 80,351 of JARYGA010060159.1, forward strand.
TTATCCATTTAATCAAAAACATCGCTTTTGATTTCCAATTCATACATCCATCCCATCCCGGATTTTATAACCATACCCTTTTTCTTTTACACTATTTTCTTACAGGTTCAACCCATTTCGGCTTACGCCATAGGTATCCTTTTAACCTTGATTTACATAAGTTGACACTTGACAAATTTCTATATTTCCAATATTATCGTTTTCACGTTTACAATGTATCAATAAACGGGTATTCTACATAAGTGTGTAAATTACACTTACCTCGCATCCACGCTACGCTTTTCTTTCCGTACTTGCTCTGTTTGACCAGCTCCCTCCTCCAAGCTTTCACCTAGCTTGTTACGCGTCAAACTATTGTCAAACATTTACAAGGCGGTTAAGTTAGTCATTAACAATCACAACTATTCCACCTCACATATTTTCTATGCCGAAGCTACTATTCGGCTTCATGATTAGTTAACTTAACTTATCTAAAGTTAACTACTTTCAATCACATGTTTGCTACATTAAGTCTAAATCAACATAGTATTTAGAACTCTTATCACTTCATATCACGCGTAATTGCCATATCATTCGAATACACTTTTTCACTATAAATTCAATACTTTGGTTCTCATTTAGGCATTTTAACAAACACCTAATGTGCATAATTTCACATATTTACTAACTAGTTTATAATAAGTTATTTTCACCAAGATTTACATAACAATCAAACCTCTAAGTCTAGTGTTCATGAATTACATCAAGAACTTATATTATAACAATCAATTTTCATCAATTTAACACTCTAATCCGAGTGTTTATCATATTATGAAAACCCATTTCAAGACATGTATGTTCCATACTCAAACTTGCAAATTGTTCAAGTATCTTGTTTATAGTAACAACTATGATGATTATAAACATGTGCATATCATCATCTTCACTACATAATCAAAACCCACTTAGCACATAATAGGGTAAATTTCAAATCCCTAGTTTTAACACCAATTTTCCAAGTTTTTCAACTAGGGTTTGTTTCTAAACAAAGATTTCATCACAATAGCACTCATAGATTCAACATTCATTCCATAATTTCGATTATGATTATTCATCATAATCTCAAAGTATCACCAAATCATAAAATTCTACATACCTTGTAATCCCCACGACTAGGTGATCACGAATTTGTAATCATGCAGGCGATTTGGGTTTGATTTGAGCATCAATTTGAGAGATTCTTGAGGGACTAGGGTTTTGAGCAAGAGAGCCTTCCCTGGCTCTGGTTGAGGTCGCAGACACACACACACACACACACGTATGTGTGTGTGTTTTGTTTATTTAATTTGTTTTAATAAAACTTTATCTCATTTGCCCATGTTTAGTCCCTCAACTTTACACAAGTTATTTAAAGGTATTCCAGCCATATTTGTTCTATTATGTCAAGACACTAACTAACTAGGTTAATATTCCTAGTTACTTGGTGGGTCCCGGGAATTATAACCCTTTATATTTTAAGTCCCGTTAACTCGGGCTCTTATAAATTCCATTCCCTAAAACTTTGATTCGCTTGTATTTACTATTAGTATTTCTTATTTAAACCCAAATATTTACCGGGTTATTTTTACTACTAACGGTACTTTACCCGTCTTTTAGTATTAACGGAGTTTTGATTACCAATCCCGTTTTCGGGGTGTTACAGTAACACAAGTAAATTAACTACCGAGCAAAGCAAAGGTGAGTTCACTACTTTTTACTTAAAGCATGCGTTCCCGGTAGTTGGGAAACGGAACGAAACACTTTTCCTGGTTTGGGATTGCTTACTATCTCCTTGTGCGGGATACGGTATTTCTATCTCCTTGTGTGGGATACGGGTAACAACGCTATCTCCTTGTGAGGGATACAAACTACTTCTCTCCCCTTATGCGGGACTCTTAGTTAATTACTGTTTGTACGGAAATGCAACGAGCAACACTAAACGAAACTCTATCACTCAAGTCCCTTCTACTTAATACCGATTAATCGTCGGGGCCAGGCGAACGGGTTATTAGTTGATAGCGCTATTTAGGTTCGACCAGCCTCACACCGACCCTTGTTACTGGGAACAGGCGTGAACTAATAGACTCAGGCAAACCGTCAATGATGATAGAACATTGACAAACGGGGCACTGCGGAAACGTACGGTTAAGTAAGTATTCGGTATTGGAAAAACAGTTCAGTCGCTCACTTATGGGGTAGCTCCCCATGGCATGTATAAACGGATAAATTAACTGGTTAAAACAAGTTTTTGGAATTAAAACTGAAAAACTACAAACACGTGAACTCGCCAACGTTATGTTGACACTCTACTGCATGCTTTGCAGGTTGCTCGATACAGCTCTGGACAGACGTTGCAATCGGATGGAGTACGTGGTTCGTAAGTAACATGATAATAAACTTGTGGTTTCAATCATGATGTGTTTTCTTTCCCTTTCCGCTGTGAACTTAAACTATGTTTTGGAAAAATTAAATTAGGTCACTAATTATGCTAATGTTTATAACAATAACTAACCCGTTAAAAATAATTAGTGGCTAAGATCCTGGTCGTCACATGCCTCGCGGTAATACTCCGCGTGTGGATTTTGAGGGTGTGACATAACATAATCATCCTCTCATCTTGCTAGATTATGTCTTTAATCACTATCTAGCAAGATCATATGATGTTTAACATCTTAAACATGAGCAATCAACAATCAACAAGCATAACAACACTTAAACAACATGATTTCTTATGATTTTAGTCTTATGTTCAAGTTTCATGTTCAAGATTCATAGTGTTCTTCAAGATTAACAACTTGTATCATTCTTTAACCACTAAAACAAGATGTAAAATAGGGTGTAGATGATCTTACTACTAGCTCAAGGCTAGGGATGATCACTAGATGAAGAAGAGGTGGATAAAAGCTTGTATGAGTGGTCCTTCAACTTCCAAGAGTTCCTAGCTTCCTTATACACCTTCTTACACCTTTGTATATGTGTGGATTGGATGAAGAATGATTAATGATGATGATGGTGCTTGGGGGTGCTCTCGGGCGTGAGCAAAGAGGGAGAGAGGAGAAGAGTGTGTGTGTGTTGAGTTTGTGAATAAATGAAATGCTTATGTCTTGAGGTTAATTCTTATAATCACCAATACTACAAAATCTAGTGCGTATTGTGTTTAAAAATCACATATGGGGGCCACATGTTGGCCGAGAATAGGTGGGGGGGTCTAGAGTTAGGGTGTAACTATTAGTTAGTTATGTTAGTTGAAAATCAAGTGTTTAGTTAGGTTAATTAGTTACTAGATGTCTTATAGTGTGTTATGATGTTCGGGAACAATAACTAGCTTGGTAATGTTAAAACAATATTTCTAGTGAAAATTTGGTGTTTCGGGTAGTGTCCGGTTGTTCGGTTGGTTACCGGTTCGTTAAGGTGCTAAACTATACAGTTTAGGGTGCTTTATGTTACCTTTTGTGACAGTTTTGATTCCCGATACTTAGGAAAGTATTCTAGACCATTTAACCATATTTCTGCATGATATTAGAGTGTTTAAATGCTGAATTTTGTTGATTTCTGCAGTTTATGTGAGTTTTAGGCACTTTGCGGCACTTAAACTATCACTAGGAAGGCAGTTTTGTGATCCTTACTTTCCTACACACTATACTAACGTAACTCTTGGTTTCTGGCTCATTCTGTGTCTCAATACCATGTCTGTCTATGTACTGAACTCCGTCAGCATTTTTTTGATTTATCTGATAACTGTGCTACCTTTGTTTCGTGCATCATTTGAATCAATAAAGTTTGCATGCAATAATGATATGTCATTTTGCAATATATGATGCACATGTATGTATGATAACAATCATCAGAAAGCAATTTGAGTCATTAATTGTAAATCAGCACAGTCATTAAGTCATAATTACTTATTAATAATTGTACGGATACCTGGAATTTTGACGGTTATCGCATTCTCCCCTGTAAGAAAATTTCATCCCGAAATTTTAAGCTTTACTATTAGCTGCAGGGGAGTTGGGGAACAAATGTGGGTACTTTGCTTTCATATGATCTTCACGCTCCCAAGTGAACTCTAGGCCGTGACGTGCGTTCCAACGAACCTTGACAAGCTTAACACTACACCTCCGAGTCTTGTTAACATTCCAATCTGTAACCTCAACGGGTTCTTTGGTAAACTGGAGTATATCGTCAATGTGCACTTCATTCGCTGGGATGACCACTGTCTCTTGAGTTGGAATTTTCTTCAGATTGGATACATGAAATGTATCATGAACACCATTAAGTTTTGCTGGCAACTCCAACTTTTATGCTACTGAACCAACCCTTTCCAAAATTCTGAATGGCCCGATAAATTGTGGGTTTAACATACCACACTTCCCAAAGCGTGCCACACCTTTCCAAGGTGCAACTTTTAACAGAACCATATCACCCACTTCAAATTCCAATGGTTTTCGTCTTTGGTCCCCATAACTCTTCTGTCGATCACGAGTCGCCTTAATGCGCTCTCGGACCAGCATGATCTTGTCTGTTGTTTCTTGGACCAGTTCGAGACCAACCATCTTTCTATCGCCTACATCTGCCCATCATAACGGCGATCGACACTTGCGTCCGTAGAGAGCCTCGAATGGTGCAGCTTGAATGCTTGTATGGTAGCTGTTGTTATAGGAGAACTCGACCAAAGGCAGATGAGTATCCCAACTACCACCTAAATCCATTACACAAGCACGTAGCATGTCTTCTAGTGTCTGAATCGTTCTCTCGCTTTGACCGTCCGTCTGGGGATGAAAAGTTGTACTCAGATTCAACTGAGAACCAAAAGCTTCCATGACGTGCTACTATCTCCCTAAGGTACAGCTCAGCTATCTCCCTTAGGTACAGCTCAGCTAGCTTACCAGTGTCCGATATTATCAAGATAGGCCGTCCATCTCTGTCCGATCTTATCAAGATAGGCACTCCATGACGTGCTACTATCTCCCTTAGGTACAGCTCAGCTAGCTTACCAGTGTTATCCTTTTCTCTAATCGGCAAGAAATGTGCAGACTTTGTCAATCGATCCACGATTACCCAAATCGTATCATGACCTCTGGGAGTCCTTGGTAACTTGGTTATGAAATCCATATAAATTTGCTCCCATTTCCACATGGGTATTCCTGGCTGTTGCAGAAGACCTGAAGGCTTTTGATACTCGGCCTTCACCTTGGCGCAAGTCAAACACCTTCCAACATAAGTAGCAACATCACCCTTAAGCCTTGGCCACCAATAATAATCCTTCAAATCTTAGTACATCTTGTCCGATCCTGGATGGATCGAGTACCTCGATTTATGAGCTTCATCAAAAATAACCTCTCTAAGACCTCCAAAAAGTGGAACCCAAATTCATCCCATAAAATACAAGGTTCCTTCCTCGTTGGGTACCAAATTTTTCTCCATCCTACGGATATATTCATCCTTAAGGTTCTCTTTCTTAAGGGCTTCTCCTTGTGCTGCACGAATACACAACGAGAGATATGCCTGAATAATCATCTCTAAAGCTCTAACCCTTATGGGCTTAATCCTTTCTTTTCGACTTAAGGCATCTGCTACCACATTCGCCTTTCCTGGATGATATTTAATCTCGCGGTCATAATCGTTTAGCAACTCAACCCATCGTCGCTGTCTCATATTAAGCTCTTTCGAATCAAATATGTGCTGAAGGCTCTTGTGATCCGTAAAGATCGTACATCGGGTTCCATACAGATAATGTCGCCAAATCTTCAAAGCAAACACCACTGCGCCTAACTCCAAGTCATGCGTGGTGTAGTTCTTCTCATGGACCTTCAATTGGCGCGAACCATACGCGATAACCCTTTGACGCTGCATTAGCACACAGCCCAATCCCTGACTCGACGCGTCACAATATACCACGAAGTCGTCGGTGCCTTCAGGTAGGGATGGCAAAGCTTATTCTTGAGCAGCTGAAAAGCTTCTTCTTGTTTGTCTCCCAATTCGTACTTCTTATCCTTTTGAGTAAGGGAGGTCAGCGGTTGAGCGATCATGGAGAAATCCTCAATGAATCTGCGATAGTACCCTGCTAAACCCAAAAACTATCGGATCTCGGTTGGCGTCTTCGGAGTTTCCCAATTCTTAATCTCCTCGATCTTGGTCGGATCCACATGAATTCAATTCTCATTTACCACGTGACCGAGGAAGTGTACCTCACGTAACCAAAACTCGCACTTCCAGAACTTAGCGTAGAGCTTCTCCTTCTTTAGCAGCTCTAAGATGGCTCTAAGGTGTTGCTCATGGTCTTCCTTTGTCCGCGAATAGATCAAAATATCATCGATAAATACAATCACGAATTTATCGAGATATGGCTTGAAAACCCGATTCATCAAGTCCATAAACACTGCCGGTGCATTTGTCAACCCAAACGACATCACTAGAAACTCGTAATGTCCATAACGAGTTCTGAAAGCAGTCTTCAATATACTCTCTTCCTGAATCCGCAGCTGGTGATAACCTGATCGAAGATCGATCTTGGAATTATAACTTGTTCCCCGAAGTTGCTCGAATAAATCATCAATCCTCGGCAAAGGATACTGATTCTTGATGGTTAGCTTGTTTAGCTCTCGGTAGTCAATGCACATACGAAAACTACCGTCCTTCTTCTTGACGAACAGAACTGGAGCTCCCCAATGCGAGACGCTTGTTCTTATAAATCCCTTGTCCAATAGCTCCTGAAGCTGCGTTGACAACTCTTGCATCTCTGAAGGCGCAAGTCGATAAGGTGCCTTGGCTACAGGCGCGGCGCCTGGAACCATGTCAATGTGAAACTCGACTTGTCATTGAGGAGGTAATTCGGGCAAGTCTTCGCGGAAGACTTCAAGATATTCCCTTACCACAAAGATGTCTTCGAGCTTTGGTTCTCCGGCTTCTTTGTCCATGACATGAGCTAGGAAGGTAACACATCCTTTACGTAAAAACTTATGTGCCTTTGAACAACTAATAATCCGAAGAGACGTATCCTGCTTCTCCCCATGAATCACGATCATCTCTTCATTCGCCATCGGGATGCGGATAATCTTCTCATGGCATACGATCTCTGCACGATTACTCGACAACTAATCCATCCCAACTACTACGTCGAAGCTTCCCAATTCCACTGGCAGAAGATCAAGCGTAAACTCATGCTCTCCAAGCTCTATCACATAGCCTCTAATCACTTACATGGCTTCCACTAGCTTCCCATTAGCTAGTTCTATCGAGTACGGGATGTCTAACTTACTAGCTACTAAACCAAGTATATTCTTAAACTCTAGAGATACGAAGCTATAATCGGCACCGGTATCAAATAGCACAGATGCAAAATGTTGATTAATAGGGAACGTACCAGTGCCTACGTTCGGATCCTGGTGTGACATATGTGCTTCTATGACCATCATACAAATACGAATCCAATTAAAACTTGTGTTTCATACTTGGTATTTGTATAAATACATGTATCATTTGCACTTGTCATTTCTAGAAAGTTATACGCGAACTGATGCATAAACATAATCAGTTTAATGCGACAAACAAACCGGAACAGTGATATAGGCTTAACATACCTTAAATAACCTTTACATAACTTAGAAATAAGTTTTGGAGGGTTTGGTGTGTCGAAAATAAGTTTATTCGATCGCAGGGACTACTTGCGACAAACTGTGAAACTATGCCGATTCGTATAGTAACGAACATTCCAGAACTTGATCATAAGATAAACATACCATAAATATCCTTTTCATAGCCTAGAAATAGGTTTTGAGGGGTTCGTTATGCGAAAATATGCTTATTTGATCAATAGGGACCAAAAGCGTCAAAAAGTACATAAGTTTACATTTACGCGCATATCTTACGCTCTGCACATATCCGGACATCCAAAATTTTTTGTAAAATATTTTATTTTAGTGATTGGAATGCAAAAATACCATTCGTCGTGTCATTTGGATCGTTTTCGCGTCCGTTTGAGTTTTCGTCGTAATTAACCGTATAACGTGACCGTATGACCAAACGAACCGACATCCGAGATGTTTTCAAGCATATTTTATTTTCCCTATGCTTTAACTTCATTGTAGAGCCTTGGAATGGGGTTAACGAGGCTTAAAAACATAAAAAAAAACTGAGTTTTACACATTCAAGGACCATTTCTGCCAATCTGCCAAACTTGCTAGGCGGGGCGCGAAGACCCGAGCTTCAGGCTTCGCGGGGCGCGGCAGACTTCCAGTTCAGAAACATTGAATCTGGCTGAAACAGCCTATTCTCATGGTTTTAATCCCTGATTTGGGATACCATTTGATGGTTTTTTAGTTCCCCTTGTTTTGTAAACTATGTGCCACAAGTGTATGGTCAGGATCAAGCTTTGATTCTTGCAATAACACTTGTAATCATCTTGTGAACTATAGACTTTCTATAAATACCCACTTGTTTCTCATTCATTCGTCACACAAATTGATCAATTCTGCTCTAGGTTGAAGCTAAGGCTTCATACCTAAGTATTTTAGATCAATTCTTCCTTGCTTGGACCTTTTGTAAGCTTCTTTCATGCTTGTTATTGCTTTTCAAGCATGAAAGTCAAACAGTGTTTGACTTTCTGCTTTAACCATGAATTGGTCAAGTGAAAGTTCAATCGAACTTTGCAATGTGAGCGTAATCACGATGGTTATAGTTCCTTGTGACTATACCTACTGATTACCACGTTGATTAGTCGAAGTGACGAGTCATTGTTTCGGTCAAAATACGTGTTTATGCGTATTTTGCAACGAATCTATTTTTGGGTATCAAAATACTTTGTTTTGATAGCAAACCTGTTTTCTAACTTAATTAAACATGTTTTAACATGTTTAACTCGTCACTTTTAGTCTAGTGCTTGTTTAGGGTCGTAAGTCAAGCGGTCTTGACAACCGCTTAGACTTTCGAACCTGACCCGTTTGGTCGATCGTTAGGATCCGACCAAGCATATCTTGTGACCATAGTTGTATAGGGAATAACCTTCCGAGGTTATACCTTATGGTCACTTAGTTTAATTAGTTGTATGATAGGTAGTTTATATGCCTTAGGTAAATGACCAAAATGCCCTTTTCATGCATAATTTGATTTTAAGCGTATGTAATTTAACTTTTGTCACTTAAACTGAGTATGCAACACATTTAAACATGTTAGGGCATATAATACTTGTCATAGGGCTACTTAGGCATCTCGAACGCGCATTTGCGCGAACGATGCGTTAAAGTAGCGTAAGCAACCTTAGTGGGTCGTAATGTGTCGTAAGCACTTAGGATATGTTCCTTTATAGAATGTAGGCTTTGTTAAACCATATCACATGAGTTCCAATACTCATTTGGTTTACGAGACCTCATTCTACCCGATCTCCCGATTTAGGTGTCGATTTATTAACTTAGCGATCCGGTTACTAGGTATCACTTTATTTCCTTGGTTTGCCCGAGCTATGTTAAGTTCATTTAATCAAGGATACTTTGCATTCAATGTGAGTACCTAGTTCCCCTATTTTACCGTTTTCGAATGTTTTGGGGTGATTCATATGTGCTAAATGATTTTGGGTTTTCTAAAACGAATGTTATGGTTTATATTAAACACAACGATTTAAATTATATGAACAAACTTGTTGGGGTGTTGGTTGAAAGACAATTGAATGACATTCATTAACTATTTTTAAGCCGACCAGTCGTACGTTATGGTACCATAGGATATTATGATACCATAGGATCTGACAAATCCCGTTATCGGACTTTCACCATGGTTATGGGGGTAATGTGGGTAACGACAGAACCTGATGATTGTTAACTTACCCTATGGTGGTTTGTTAATACGAGTTGAACGATTAGGACGAGTCACACAGGTTTGAATGTATTCAATGAAACCACCAAAAGTTAGTTTTCACAATTTATACATGAACCACTAGAACTATTGAACTATGTGAACTATTTGATCTATTTGAACCATTGGAACTATTGAACTATGTGAACTATTTGGACTATTTGAACCACTGGAACTATCTGAACTATGTGAACGATTTGAACTATGGAACCATTGGAACTATTTGATCTATGTGAACTATTTGGACTATTTGAATTATTGGAACTATTTGAACTATTGAACGACTGGGTTATGGTAAGTGATTAGGTAATGGGGTGGGTGTAATGTGATAAAAGCATGGTGGATACGCCGCTGGTACTTCCTATATATAAGTTCTTTTAACACATTACATGTCGTTACGTTATCTAGATCACTTAGACGAATGTTTTCAAAACGAGGTTACACTACAAGGTTTTTTTAACGATATAAACCATATAATGTTTACTTTCAACAACGATTTACTACTTGGTTTACAAAGACAAATGTTTTCAGTTAAGATTCATGGCTACAATGGTTTTGGTTTATACATATATCAACTTGTAAAAGTTGATAGAAACATACTGCAATATCAAACTCTTTTGTTTTTAAGGTACACACTCGACAACTCTCATAGTTAGACGAGGTATTGCAATATGAACTCAAAGCCATGAATCTGACATACTCACAAAACCTATGTACTCGCCGGCATTTTTATGCTGACGTACTTTCACATATGTTTCAGGTACCGTTGTTTGATGATGATTATGATGCATGCTCACATAGGGATCGGCGAGGCCTTAGGGACCTAATAACAATGAAGGACAATATGTTCATATTTTGCTTTTAATATTCGAGACAATGTAATAAACTTAATTCAATAAAATGAAACTTCAATCCATGTGTTGTGAAACAATGATTCTGTTACGACACTCCCCGACGTTTCCACCGCGGTTTGTTGTTTTAACGCGGTCCGGGTGTGACAGAAGAGTTGGTATCAGAGCTCATGGTTATAGGGAATTAGGTTATTAGTAATGATTTGACCTAGACTATAACCTTCCTAGGACCCTAACACAAGTTATCATGTGTTTAGTCTTAAAACAATACCGTTATCTATCTTTAGGTGACAACCACAAGAAGAACACGAATTACAAATCCGATTTGAAAACTAATCATCTCTTCTTAGATGATTTATTATATGGTTTTAAACCTTCAATGTTTTCAAAATGTCGTCAAAGTTTGGGTCTTATTAATGTGAACACGTGAAATCTGGAAGGGTGGGTGCCTGTATCCCCAGTTTTCTGTCTAAGGCTAGAGTGTTCGTATAAATCCATATAATCGGACCAGTCACTCTTACCTTGGACCTCTTGGGATGATTGTCCACTTATAGGCTAAAACATGTCTTCGCGATACATTATAAGGACCTATTTACTTTGTTCAGCCCTTGTGTGTCGTTTATTTGTTCGAGGTAACAAACAAATGATTGCCTTCCTTATGTTTCGTCAATATCTTCGATACCTCTTTTGTTTATCCAATAGTCAATCTCATCCTTTCTCATGTTTTCTTGTTCTTTTTAGAAAATGCCTCCTAGATGCGATCCAACTGAGAATGCTGCCCTCGCAGCCACAATCGTTCAACAGATGGCTGCTGTAATTCCGAACCTCATTACCCAGATAAAAAAAGCGAATAACAATAACAACAATAACAATGCTCAGTGTTACTTCAAAACGTTCAATTCAGATAAGCCATCAAAATTTTCTGGGTCTCAAGGAGCAACTGCGCTCCTACAATGGTTCGAGAGGCTAGAAAGCACATTCAGACATGTTCAGTGTCCAAATGAGCAAAATGTTAAATTCACATCTAGTGTCTTTGAGAAACGAGCATTAACATGGTGGAATGGTGTGATGAGATATAGGGGTGCCGATGTGGCATTGGCTCAAACCTGGGAAGAGCTTCGAGCTCTAATGATGAAGGAATTCTGTCCTCGTCATGAAATCAGGGCACTGGAAAGGGAGTTCGATGATCTTAAACAAGATAGTGGTGAGCATCGAGCCTACACGGACCGATATGAGGAACTAAGTCTGTTATGTCCAACCATGGTTACGCCTTTGTATAAGGCAATTGAAAAGTATATTGACGGCCTCCCTGACTCTGTTCAAGACATTGTTACTGGTAGCAAACCTACCACAGTTAGACGGCCTCCCTGACTCTGTTCAAGACATTGTTACTGGTAGCAAACCTACCACAGTTAGACGGCATCCCTGACTCTGTTCAAGACATTGTTGAGCTATCCGCTACCCTGACTGAATCTCAGATCAGGAAGGGTAAACTTTTCCGACAAGGTGACAAGAAACCAACTGACGAAACGAAACCAAAGGGTAAGCAGACTGAATCCTCCAAGAAGTCAAAGAAGCGTAAGGCTTCTCAGAACTTCGCTGTGGTTGCTCAAAACAATCACGCTGTCCCTAACCAACTAGCTCAACCCCCTACTAAGAAGCCATACAACGAAACTGCACCTTTGTGCAACCAGTGTAACCTTCATCATCATGCTAATGTGCAATGCCGCAAATGCCTAAATTATGGACTTGCTGGTCATACAACTAGGGTTTGCCGAGCTGCAGCTGCACAAAATCAAGTTGACAACAACCCTTCTCAAGCTCGTTTTCCACCAGGTTCTTGCTACAACTGTGGCGAGATGGGCCATTTCAGAAACAATTGCCTGAAGCTTGCTAATGCAAATCCAGCACGTGGATGAGCATTCGACTGATTGGAAGACGATGCTGTTTAGAAACGATCAAACTTTATGTATTATTTTCTTTTGTTATCCAAGTCTATGAACAAGTTATTTTGGTTTATAAATAAGCATTTATTTGCATTACGATATACGAAAACAAGTGTGGTTTCATGTATGAACGACATATTCCCTTCGATACCGACGCCTAGGAACCGTGTTCCTTATGAAACAAACTACTTTCATAGTTCTTCCATTTGTATGATCGTTCACGATCACCAACGAAAAAAATCCAAAGTACTCGTTTCTTCTACGAAACGAAGTGCAAGGTATAAGTTACAACTTTGAACGAATACCCAAAGTACCATTTTAAATCCTTATTTGGATACCTAAGGGTACTTCTGTGAGTCCTTAATTGGTCTTACGTGATATACACATCATATCTTCCCGATTTCACAATATTTACACAACATATGATTTCAAAAGATTATGCATGTTTTCCAAAAACCTCATGCATGTTTTCAAAATCATCTCACATGGTTTTAAAAATATTTCATAAAAATGTTTACCTAATATACTTAGTACATGATTTCAGAAACATTACAAAAGGTTTTCAAAAACATATTTTTAACAATTCCATGAATAGCTTTCAAAAACAATCTGCCCGTATGCTGTCTTAGCATACGCGATACGTGATTTTCAAGAACACCCTGTTTAGTATGCTGATTTAGTATGCTTAGCACAATAATTTCAAGGACCCATTTGCTTCATATGTTGTCTTAGCATATCTAGCACCTTGATTTCAGAAACACTATACTTTGTATGTGGTCTTAGCATACTTAGTACAAAGTTCCTAAACATTTTCCGCTACGAATTCCAAATCCTTATAGGATCTTCTTCATAATTAGATCCTTATAGATGTTTAAAGTGCAAAACCAAAGTCCATAATTGGATTCTTTGTGTGCTTTAATACGAATGTTACGATTCATTTTGAAAGAAATCGAATCCTTGTAAGATTATCTTATCTTTATAGATAGATTCGTTAGGATGTTTACAGTGCTAGTTGTAGTCCATTGATTGGATTCCTGGTGTACTTCGAATACACATGTACAAATCGACAACAAGATAATAACAAACTAATAACGAATTGATAACCAAGTAAACAATTGTGTAACTATTATGTGCTTACATGTTATGTGTTCGACCGATTCTATCCCCTACACATTATAAAATAAACTGTGCGGACTGTGCAAGGAATTACGTAATTATGGATGCATACATAATTATGGAATTCAGTGAACAGAAGCCACAACAAGTTTTGTCATGTATCTGCATAAACAAGAAACAAAAGTTGACTATATTCATTTCCGTTTCTGATGAAGTACCCACTGAGGAAAAATGAACTAGCTATTCATTTTTCGCTTCTGAAGTGATGCCACTGAGGGAAATGAATAATTTATTCATGAACCGTGTTCATTTTCGTTTCTTATGAAGTATCCACTGCGGAAAATGAATTACCCATTCATTTTCGCTTCTGAGAAATATCCACTGAGGAAAATGAACAAATTCATTTTCGTTTCCGATGCAGTATCTACTGAGGAAAATGAACCATCCGTCCATTTTCGCTTTAGAATAAATATCCACTGAGGAAAATGAATAAATTCATTCCGTTTCTGGTGAAGTATCCACTGAGGAAAATGAATTCATCATTCATTTTCGCTTCTAAAGAAATATCCACTGAGGGAATGAATAATCCTACATTAATTTTGTCATTTTCGTTTCTGATAAAGTATCCACTGTGGAACATGAACTATCCGTTCATTTTCGCTTTTGAAGAAATATCCACTAAGGAAAATGAATAGATTCATTCCACTTCTAAAGAAGTATCCACGGAGGAAAATGAATTATCCATTCATTTTTGCTTCTAAAGAAATATCCATTGGGGAATGAATAATCCTGTATCGATTCCTTCATTTCCACTTCTGACGAAGTAACCATTGAGGAAAATGAATCATCCATTCATTTTCGCTTCTGAAGAAATATCCATCGGGGAAATGAATACTCTTTACTATAATCCTTCACTTCTACTTCTAACGAAGTATCCACCGAGGAAAATGAATCATCCATTCATTTTCGCTTCTAAAGAAATAACCATTTAGAAATGAACGGCTTATCCATTCCTTCATTTCCATTTCTGATAAAAGTATCCATTGGAGAAAATGAATTATCCATTCATTTCTGCTTTTGAAGAAATACCCATTGGAAATGAATAACCTATTCGTCTTTCATTTCCACGTCTAACAAAGAACCCATTGGAGAAAGTGAATCATCCATTCATTTTCACTTCTAAAGAATATCCATTGGAGAAATGAAATACAAATCCTTACCAGATATTTCTATTTTAATAAGTTAGATGTGACAACTGGCACAAACCGGTAATTTCCGTACACTATAATTATTGCTTAATGACTGCAATTATGAGTTTAATTGTCAGCGATGTCTGAACACATGATTAAACAAGTGAATTCATGCATGTTGTATACTACAAAATATTGCTTTATGCATAAACGAGAGCGTTGCGTCAGAATAATAGTAAACTCACCGGTAAGACACACTGTGTCAACGGAACTGCAGAAAGCAGCCAGACAATAAAATTGGAGCCTAGGTGTAGGTCCAACAACAAGAATGCATTAAAACCCAAGAGTACATACAAGGGTTTAATATATATGCAATACGAAAGCAAAAATAAGCACTAAAAAGCACCCGAAACGCACTTTAAGTGCAGAATTTATAAAATTCAGCAATAATTCAGCATTTAAACATATGAATGTTGTGCAGAAATGTCGTTTTATTATCCAGAATACTTCCCTAAGTGTTGGGAATTGAAAGAGTACAAGAAAGGTACTTAAACGACACTAAAAAGTGTAATTTAGCACTTTAACGAATCGGTATGTAACCGAACAACCGGACTATACCCGGAACATGAAAATATTATTATTTTCACTATCTATATTTTTCTGAGCCAGTTAGGGTCCCCGTATACCCTAACACCCATTGTATCTCACTAAACATAACTAACCAAGTTAAACACCTAACTAACTTGGTTTAACATAACTAATGTCTAACTAATACTTGGAACCGAACTAGACCCCCCCCTTTCTCTAACCGGCCCCAAACTATGGGGAGACATTACTTGGTACTTGTTGATTATTATAATCCCATATGTTTAATATCTTCTAGACATATAATCCATTGGTTTTAACCTTAAACTTTTGCCTATAAGATCAAGACTTGAACCATAAATCACTTAACACTTAAACTATCAACAAGAACACTCCTCTCTCTCTCTAAGAGGCTACGGCCAAACATCCCTTGAACACACAACCATTGTCAAGCTTTGATCTTGCCATTTCAAGTCTATACAAGTGTTAAGGGTCTCGTATTAGGAAGCTTGGAGCAAACGGAACGCGAAGGACCTCTCCACTTTGCTTTTATCCACCCGTTTTTCGTCTAGAATCTTCCCTAGCCTTGAGCTAGAGGTATAACACTTAGAACTCGTATATAAACTATTCTAAAGTGGTTAAAAGGATTTTTATCGGTTAAAACTCGTTAACATACAAGATGACACACAAAAGTCTACTAAAAACACTAAAAATGGTGGTTAAAAGCACATATGTTGTGTAAATCATGTAGTATTTGACTTGTGTGATTATTTGGACCCGATCTATGATATGGTAGCTCGGATCATCGTTTAACCCGGTTTGGTAAGATCATGGATCTTAACATAAAGCTATTTTAGAAGTAACAAGGGTTAAAAGGTGAAACCCTACCACACATAAACCATGAACTTGTGTAAAAATGTTTTAACTTGTACAAAAGTGTTTAAAACTAGTAGATCTATGTATCTACAAGTGGTATTTTCAAAAGACCAAGCATCAAAAGAAATCACATGTTCTAAACCGGATCTTACACAAACAAAAGTGGTTTTTGTGAACAAACAAGAGTGTGGATACTTGTGTAACAAAAGTTTTAACGAAGAAATAGTTTTCGTAAAAACCGACTAGAAGTTGTAAAACTTCATATTCTTTAAAAATAAAGTTTTTATGAAATTAAACTTATTTTTAAAGATAACAAGACTTACTAAATGTGCTAGTAAGTTACTACACATTTTTGTAAATATTCAAGTTCATGAAATTAGTGATTATTGTTGACGATTATTGTTGATAATTGTTGTTGATGATTGATAATGATTTAAAAGAAAATAAACACACGTTTTGAAAACGTGGGAAACCTCCATTTTTAGGGGAAACTCTGTCAAAATTTTTATAAATTTTGACACTTAGAAAAATATGAGTTTTGAGAAACTTATCCCCTAAAAATATACCTCAAAACATTAACAAGGTTTCCCCAATTTTTGATGATAAGAAATGGTGATTTCTTGAAGAATAAAAATGGATATTATGTATATATATTTTTGAGAGAAAAATATATATATTTGATCACCAACTTGTGTGTTAAGTGTATATAGTATGTGTTATACGTGCTAGTGTATTAAGACTTAAAAATACACTAAATACTCATGAGGAGTAGAAATATAAAAATACACATACAGCATACAAGAAACATAATTCGGGTGCAAAGTGCAAAACACAAAAGACTTATATTTATTTTTGAAGAAAATAATATAAGTAAGTTACGTAGTTAAAAATATGGAATATTTTTAACACAAGAATATATACACAAAAGAGAGTGACTGTACTTGTGCGACGCAAGTCTAGTGACTAACGTTAAGAAAACGCGTATAGGTTACAACGTTAATTAAGCAAATCCGGTGGAGTTTACGACGCTAGGAACGCAAAGTTGTGAGTTCATGCTCCCCCTTTTCTCTTTAACTGTTTTCAGTTTTTATAACTTTGGGGGTGAAATACATGTACAAATGTACAAAATTTATAATTGGTATGATATAAATACAAGAAGTACACTTGGTGAGAATGAGAACCAAGTGTGACGAAATATAAGAATACAAGAAGTACACTTGGTGAGAACGAGAACCAAGTGTGACGAAATATAAGAATACAAGAAGTACACTTGGTGAGAACGAGAACCAAGTGTGACGAAATATAAGAATATGAGAAGCGCACTTGGTGAGAACGAGAACCAAGTATGAGGCGCTATGAGAAATGATAAAAAGAAACGCGCTTGGTGAGGACGAGAACCAAGTAGGATGCGTTATGAGAAATAGTGACACGAATAGGGTACAGAAGCACCATTAATCAACAATATACCTAGACCGTAGAACAAAAGGTTAGATCTAACGGGTGCCTGGCAGCCACACTCCCGGTCGGGGCGAGAACCGAGGAAGTGCTTTTGTGTCTCAGAATATACCAATTAAATGCCTTAGGTTTGGTGACTTCCTATGACGTGCCACAGGTTAATGGCTTTGCAACCCATTAACAATCTGATAATTACAGAAATACTCTATTTACATAAAATTCATACCATACAAAAAGTGATAAATAACTTGAAGTACGTGGGGTACTCAAGAGAATTGATATATAACTTGAAGTACGTGGGGTACTCAAGAAGATTGAATGATACTTGAAGTACGTGGGGTACTCAAGAGAATGAGAATTATACTTGAGTACGTGGGGTACTCAAGAAGAAATTGAATTATACATGTGTACGTGGAGTACACATGAAACTGAATTTATGAAAACTTGATTTACTCACAAACTATGTTTTCATACAAAGTATACAAACATGAAATACAAAACTGCATGAATTCACACCAACTTTATGTTGACGTTTTTCCAAAAACTCACATGTATTTCAGGTAACTAGGATGGATGTGCGCGTGGTCTAGCTTATGCTCGTGGATGTCGCTTGTGTTTAACTTTGAATAAAGTTGTAAACTTTTAAGACAATGTTTTATGCGACTTAGCGATATAAACGCTAACGTATGTTTTCAAATTATGGTATTTGAATGTTATTTTACGAGCATGTAGCATGTTTACTCTTCGTATGCAATGAGAACCTTTCATGATCACACCTCGTGCTTCCGCCGCAGAAAGGGGTGTGACAGATTGGTATCAGAGCTGCGATTGTAGTGAACCAGGATTCATTCTCGAGTCTAGTCTACAATCTCTAGGATCCATTCACGAAAACAATTTTCAAAGAGTTTTCATTGCATAAAACGTCCCGCGACATCCACTACCTGAAACTGTCTACATGAGTCTAGAAAAGACACTACAAGACTTAGAGTGCACTAGAGTAGCACTTGTCATTGACTAGAAATTACTTGCAATTATGTGTGATAATTAGCATGTACTAGAAGTAGAATGTCACGAGTATACGTGACTTTACCTGAAAGCGATGGCCCATCTGAAGGAAGAAATACGAGGATGAAACGAACTGTGCGGACTGTGCAAGGAGTTACGTAATTATGGATGCATACATAATTATGGAATTCAGTGCACAAAAATCACAGCAAGTCTTGTCACGTATAGATTCCCTCAGTGCAAGCCTACTAAGTACTCTGCTAGAGTAATAATTGTTTGATGTCACTTGTGTGGTATATATACCTGTGAATATATATGATACTACAGTCTAGTGTGACGATATCAAACAAATGCCTAACCCTGCTGTGTTATGTTCTGTCAGAACATGGCACCCAGGAAAGCTGTGAATGCTCGCAATGACGATCAACCTCCTCCTCCCCCACTGCCAAGAACTGCTGAAGAGCTGAACGCTTTGCTAGAGGAAAGGATCTCCGCTGCTATCGCCCAGTACGAGGCGAACCGAACCCAAGACAGTGGAGGACCAAGCAACGCTAGGCGTAATGGGAATGGAGATTCGTCTGGAGGCAATGCAGCTCAAGGCTGCACTTTCAAGCAGTTCCTCGACTGCAAGCCGATGAACTATGACGGCACAGGAGGTGCAGTAGCATTTGTGCGCTGGACGGAGAAGACTGAAGCTACATTCCGCATGAGCAAGTGTACCGCGGATCAGCAAGTCACTTTTGCTACTGGGTTATTCGTCGATGAAGCTCTGACTTGGTGGAACCTGCAAGCCCAAACTTTGGGTGATGACGCCGCTTATGGCCTCACTTGGGAGGAACTGAAGGAAAGGATGAGAGAGAAGTACTGCTCTCGTGCTGAACTCCAAAGGCTGGAGACGGAGTTCTGGCACCTGACCATGGAAGGTGCTGACATAAATGGTTACACTCGAAGGTTCCACGATCTGTCTAGAGTACTTCCCTACATGGTGACTCCCGAATTCAAGCGTGTTGAACGTTACATTTGGGGACTGGCCTCAGAGTTTCGTGGCATGGTGACGTCGGCCAAACCACAAACAATCACCGAGGCTGTAACTCTGGCTGTCAGCCTTACTGAAGATTGTGTTCGTATGAAGAAGCTATCACTGAACCCGACAGAGAAGACCGAGACACATGCTGAGTCGTCCGGTGACAAAAAGAGAAAACATGCAAACCTGAACCAAGCAACTCGCAACAACAAGGGTTTCAGCAAGAAGCGTGACACTAATCCGCCTCAGGAGGCGAATACCCATGCAACCAAAGCATACCAAGGCTCCATGCCTAGATGCCAAAAGTGTAAGTATCATCATGATGGAGCTTGTCGCATTCCAAGGTGCGACAAATGTGGTAAATTGGGTCATCGAACAGAAGATTGTTGGGGAAAAGGAAAGAACCGAAACGGGAATGGTGCTGGTAACAAGAATGGTAACGGGAAAGGGCAAGGATGCTTCAAGTGTGGAAGCAATGATCACTTCATGAAGAACTGCCCAGAGAGAAACAACGCTCCGGCTCGAGCATTTGTGATTGGAGCAAGAGACGCACGCGAGGACCCTAACGTGGTCACCGGTACGTTTCTCATTAACAATCACTTTGCATCCATATTATTCGACACTGGCGCCGATTATAGCTTCATGTCTGTGGAATTTAAACGCATACTCGGAATAGAATCCAGTAGATTAGAAATTCCTTATTCCATAGAACTAGCCAATGGTAGACTCGTTGAATCAGGAGAAGTTGTTAGAGGCTGCACACTGGAACTTGGCGAACGAAATTTTAGCATCGACCTCTTACCTATTCAATTGGGTAGCTTCGATGTAGTAGTCGGGATGGACTGGTTGTCCAAGAACAAAGCTGAAGTTATTTGCCATGAGAAAATCATTCGCATCCCTTTAGCGAATGGTGAAACTCTCATCGTGCATGGAGAAAAACGAGACGCGCCTCTTCGAATCATCAGTTGCATAAAGGCACAGAAGTGCTTGAGGAAAGGATGTGTCGCTTTCCTAGCACACGTTATAGACAAGAAGGCTGTGGAGCCGAAACTCGAAGACATTCCCGTGGTGAAGGAATTTCCTGATGTATTCCCTGAAGATCTGCCAGGACTACCTCCGCAACGACAAGTCGAATTCCGTATAGACTTGGTTCCAGGAGCTGCTCCTGTAGCCAAGGCACCCTATCGACTTGCGCCATCCGAAATGCAAGAATTATCTACACAACTCCAGGAGTTGTTGGATAAAGGATTCATAAGGCCAAGCTTCTCACCCTGGGGAGCTCTAGTATTATTCGTGAAGAAGAAAGATGGAACACTGCGGATGTGAATCGATTACAGGGACTTGAACAAGCTCACAATCAAGAATCGGTATCCGCTACCAAGGATTGATGACTTATTTGATCAATTGCAAGGATCAAGCTACTATTCCAAGATCGACCTTCGATCTGGATACCATCAGCTGAGAATCCAAGATGAAAGCGTGCCAAAGACTGCATTCAGAACGCGATATGGGCACTACGAATTTCTTGTGATGCCGTTTGGATTGACGAACGCGCCAGCGGTCTTTATGGACCTAATGAACCGCGTGTGCAAACCATATCTCGATAAATTCGTGATTGTATTTATCGATGATATCCTAATTTACTCGCGAACGAAAGAAGAGCACGAGCAACATCTCAGAACCATCTTGGAACTACTGAAGAAAGAGAAGCTTTATGCAAAGTTCTCGAAATGCGAATTCTGGATTCGCGAAGTACAATTTCTTGGTCACGTGGTGAATGAGAAAGGCATTCATGTAGACCCGTCCAAGATTGAAGCAATAAAGAATTGGGAAGCTCCCAAGACCCCAACTGAAGTTCGTCAATTTTTGGGCTTAGCGGGCTACTATCGGCGATTCATTGAGAATTTCTCGAAGATAGCTCAACCGCTAACGACCCTGACTCAGAAAGACAAGAAGTACGACTGGGGTCACAAACAAGAAGAAGCCTTCCAGTTACTTAAGAGCAAGCTATGCGACGCACCGATATTATCATTACCCGAAGGCACTGAAGACTTCGTGGTATAC
This sequence comes from Helianthus tuberosus, assembly GCA_030545235.1. Lineage (NCBI taxonomy): Eukaryota > Viridiplantae > Streptophyta > Magnoliopsida > Asterales > Asteraceae > Helianthus > Helianthus tuberosus. Next base: position 102,327 of record JARYGA010060159.1, read on the forward strand.
TGCGACGCCTCACGACAAGGCTTGGGTTGCGTGCTCATGCAACGCCAAAAAGTCATCGCTTATGCTTCAAGACAACTGAAGGTTCACGAGAGAAATTATACCACTCACGACCTGGAGCTGGGTGCAGTGGTATTCGCCTTGAAGATTTGGCGACATTATTTATATGGTACTCAATGTACAATCTTCACAGATCACAAAAGCTTACAACACATATTTGATCAGAAGGAATTAAATATGCGCCAGCGACGTTGGGTCGAGCTGCTGAATGATTATGACTGTGAGATTAAGTACCATCCTGGAAAGGCAAACGTTGTAGCAGACGCGTTGAGCCAAAAGGAAAGGGTTAAGACCCTAAGGGTTCGAGCATTGGAAATGACGATTCGAACGAACCTCACTGCACGCATTCGGGATGCACAACAAGAAGCTCTTAAAGAAGAGAACCGTAAAGCTGAATACCTCCGGGGTGCATTGAAATACATGGTGCCAAATGAAGAGGGAGCCTTATACTTCAAGAAGCGTATCTGGGTTCCACTCTGCCGTGGCATACGTGAGGTCATCCTTAATGAAGCCCACAAATCGAGATATTCGATCCATCCAGGATCGGACAAGATGTACCAAGACTTGAAAGAGTACTATTGGTGGCCGAGACTCAAAAGCGACGTTGCGGTTTATGTCGGAAAATGCCTAACCTGTGCGAAGGTTAAGGCCGAATATCAGAAACCGTCCGGCCTATTACAACAACCAGAAATTCCCGTGTGGAAGTGGGAACAAATCTCGATGGACTTCATAACGAAATTACCCAGGACCCCGAGAGGGCACGATATGATATGGGTAATAGTTGATCGATTGACGAAGTCTGCGCACTTCCTACCGATCCGAGAAAAAGACAGCACTGGAAAGCTTGCTGAGATATACTTAAGAGAAATTGTGGCACGTCATGGAGTGCCAATCTCAATCATTTCAGACAGAGATGGACGCTTTGTCTCAAGAATCTGGCAATCATTTCAGGAAGCCTTTGGATCTCAGTTAGATCTAAGCACGACATTCCATCCACAAACAGACGGCCAGAGCGAACGGACTATACAAACGTTAGAAGATATGCTTCGCGCATGTGTCATGGATCTAGGCGGCAGCTGGGATACTCACCTACCTTTAGTTGAGTTTTCCTACAATAACAATTATCATACGAGCATAAAAGCCGCGCCGTTCGAAGCTCTGTATGGCCGCAAATGCCGATCGCCCCTGTGTTGGGCAGATGCCGGAGATAAACGTATGGTTGGTCCGGAACTTGTACAAGAGACAACCGACAAGATTGCGCAGATCCGAGAGCGCATTAAGGCGGCTCGAGAGCGATAAAAGAGCTACGCGGATCCAAATAGAAAATCGGTAGATTTCAAGGTGGGAGACAAAGTGTTGTTAAAAGTCTCACCATGGAAGGGCGTAGTCAGATTTGGAAAACGTGGAAAGCTGAATCCACGATACATCGGACCATTCAGAATTTTGAGAAGAATTGGTACCGTGGCATACAAGTTGGAGTTATCGGAAGAACTTAATGGAGTACATGATACGTTTCATGTATCCAACCTGAAGAAGAGTCCAACGCAAGAAAACGTGACCATCCCGATGGATGAAGTACATATTGATGAAGCCCTCCGATTTACAGAACAACCCGTTGAGGTTACTGACTGGAAAGTCAACAAGACCAGGAGGAGCAGTGTGAAACTTGTCAAAGTACGTTGGAGCTCAAAACACGGACCCGAGTACACATGGGAACGTGAAGACCAGTTCAAGAAAAAGTATCCCCACCTATTCAAGAAGACTCCAGCGAGAGTTAGTTCAGTCTGAATTTCGGGACGAAATTCTTTTAACGGGGGGAGACTGTGACAACTGGCACAAACCGGTAATTTCCGTACACTATAATTATTGCTTAATGACTGCAATTATGAGTTTAATTGTCAGCGATGTCTGAACACATGATTAAACAAGTGAATTCATGCATGTTGTATACTACAAAATATTGCTTTATGCATAAACGAGAGCGTTGCGTCAGAATAATAGTAAACTCACCGGTAAGACACACTGTGTCAACGGAACTGCAGAAAGCAGCCAGACAATAAAATTGGAGCCTAGGTGTAGGTCCAACAACAAGAATGCATTAAAACCCAAGAGTACATACAAGGGTTTAATATATATGCAATACGAAAGCAAAAATAAGCACTAAAAAGCACCCGAAACGCACTTTAAGTGCAGAATTTATAAAATTCAGCAATAATTCAGCATTTAAACATATGAATGTTGTGCAGAAATGTCGTTTTATTATCCAGAATACTTCCCTAAGTGTTGGGAATTGAAAGAGTACAAGAAAGGTACTTAAACGACACTAAAAAGTGTAATTTAGCACTTTAACGAATCGGTATGTAACCGAACAACCGGACTATACCCGGAACATGAAAATATTATTATTTTCACTATCTATATTTTTCTGAGCCAGTTAGGGTCCCCGTATACCCTAACACCCATTGTATCTCACTAAACATAACTAACCAAGTTAAACACCTAACTAACTTGGTTTAACATAACTAATGTCTAACTAATACTTGGAACCGAACTAGACCCCCCCCCCCCTCTTTCTCTAACCGGCCCCAAACTATGGGGAGACATTACTTGGTACTTGTTGATTATTATAATCCCATATGTTTAATATCTTCTAGACATATAATCCATTGGTTTTAACCTTAAACTTTTGCCTATAAGATCAAGACTTGAACCATAAATCACTTAACACTTAAACTATCAACAAGAACACTCCTCTCTCTCTCTCTAAGAGGCTACGGCCAAACATCCCTTGAACACACAACCATTGTCAAGCTTTGATCTTGCCATTTCAAGTCTATACAAGTGTTAAGGGTCTCGTATTAGGAAGCTTGGAGCAAACGGAACGCGAAGGACCTCTCCACTTTGCTTTTATCCACCCGTTTTTCGTCTAGAATCTTCCCTAGCCTTGAGCTAGAGGTATAACACTTAGAACTCGTATATAAACTATTCTAAAGTGGTTAAAAGGATTTTTATCGGTTAAAACTCGTTAACATACAAGATGACACACAAAAGTCTACTAAAAACACTAAAAATGGTGGTTAAAAGCACATATGTTGTGTAAATCATGTAGTATTTGACTTGTGTGATTATTTGGACCCGATCTATGATATGGTAGCTCGGATCATCGTTTAACCCGGTTTGGTAAGATCATGGATCTTAACATAAAGCTATTTTAGAAGTAACAAGGGTTAAAAGGTGAAACCCTACCACACATAAACCATGAACTTGTGTAAAAATGTTTTAACTTGTATAAAAGTGTTTAAAACTAGTAGATCTATGTATCTACAAGTGGTATTTTCAAAAGACCAAGCATCAAAAGAAATCACATGTTCTAAACCGGATCTTACACAAACAAAAGTGGTTTTTGTGAACAAACAAGAGTGTGGATACTTGTGTAACAAAAGTTTTAACGAAGAAATAGTTTTCGTAAAAACCGACTAGAAGTTGTAAAACTTCATATTCTTTAAAAATAAAGTTTTTATGAAATTAAACTTATTTTTAAAGATAACAAGACTTACTAAATGTGCTAGTAAGTTACTACACATTTTTGTAAATATTCAAGTTCATGAAATTAGTGATTATTGTTGACGATTATTGTTGATAATTGTTGTTGATGATTGATAATGATTTAAAAGAAAATAAACACACGTTTTGAAAACGTGGGAAACCTCCATTTTTAGGGGAAACTCTGTAAAAATGGATATTATGTATATATATTTTTGAGAGAAAAATATATATATTTGATCACCAACTTGTGTGTTAAGTGTATATAGTATGTGTTATACGTGCTAGTGTATTAAGACTTAAAAATACACTAAATACTCATGAGGAGTAGAAATATAAAAATACACATACAGCATACAAGAAACATAATTCGGGTGCAAAGTGCAAAACACAAAAGACTTATATTTATTTTTGAAGAAAATAATATAAGTAAGTTACGTAGTTAAAAATATGGAATATTTTTAACACAAGAATATATACACAAAAGAGAGTGACTGTACTTGTGCGACGCAAGTCTAGTGACTAACGTTAAGAAAACGCGTATAGGTTACGACGTTAATTAAGCAAATCCGGTGGAGTTTACGACGCTAGGAACGCAAAGTTGTGAGTTCATGCTCCCCCTTTTCTCTTTAACTGTTTTCAGTTTTTATAACTTCGGGGGTGAAATACATGTACAAATGTACAAAATTTATAATTGGTATGATATAAATACAAGAAGTACACTTGGTGAGAACGAGAACCAAGTGTGACGAAATATAAGAATACAAGAAGTACACTTGGTGAGAACGAGAACCAAGTGTGACGAAATATAAGAATACAAGAAGTACACTTGGTGAGAACGAGAACCAAGTGTGACGAAATATAAGAATATGAGAAGCGCACTTGGTGAGAACGAGAACCAAGTATGAGGCGCTATGAGAAATGATAAAAAGAAACGCGCTTGGTGAGGACGAGAACCAAGTAGGATGCGTTATGAGAAATAGTGACACGAATAGGGTACAGAAGCACCATTAATCAACAATATACCTAGACCACAGAACAAAAGGTTAGATCTAACGGGTGCCTGGCAGCCACACTCCCGGTCGGGGCGAGAACCGAGGAAGTGCTTTTGTGTCTCAGAATATACCAATTAAATGCCTTATGTTTGGTGACTTCCTATGACGTGCCACAGGTTAATGGCTTTGCAACCCATTAACAATCTGATAATTACAGAAATACTGTATTTACATAAAATTCATACCATACAAAAAGTGATAAATAACTTGAAGTACATGGGGTACTCAAGAGAATTGATATATAACTTGAAGTACGTGGGGTACTCAAGAAGATTGAATGATACTTGAAGTACGTGGGGTACTCAAGAGAATGAGAATTATACTTGAGTACGTGGGGTACTCAAGAAGAAATTGAATTATACATGTGTACGTGGAGTACACATGAAACTGAATTTATGAAAACTTGATTTACTCACAAACTATGTTTTCATACAAAGTATACAAACATGAAATACAAAACTGCATGAATTCACACCAACTTTATGTTGACGTTTTTCCAAAAACTCACACGTATTTCAGGTAACTAGGATGGATGTGCGCGTGGTCTAGCTTATGCTCGTGGATGTCGCTTGTGTTTAACTTTGAATAAAGTTGTAAACTTTTAAGACAATGTTTTATGCGACTTAGCGATATAAACGCTAACGTATGTTTTCAAATTATGGTATTTGAATGTTATTTTACGAGCATGTAGCATGTTTACTCTTCGTATGCAATGAGAACCTTTCATGATCACACCTCGTGCTTCCGCCGCAGAAAGGGGTGTGACATTAGATTCTTAAAGGATACTCTCAGAACTACTGTTTAGTTTGATCTTTATCATTAATCAAATCTCTCGTTCCCATTTCCTGCTTTATCTAAGGAAGCACCTACTAGGGAACGATAAAGATGTGCCTTACATGGAGATCCTTGATGGGTTACTCTATGCAAATAGATAACACCCTAGATTCCTTGCAAGACGATTGTTTAACACAATTATACAGACAGACTCCTTCGAATAAATTTTGGGACGAAATTTCCTAAAGTAGGGGAGACTGTGACATCTGTGCTTCTATGACCATCAT